>OY813003.1:10826217-11073717 GCA_963681545.1 Germaria angustata | reverse complement strand
ATATAAACGTAGTAATGAGTAGTTTAGCCCGCAATAAATAGTAATTTTTTCATATAAAAAATTTGTTATTAATAAATATTATACCTAAAGCTCTCTTTTGTATTATGATTTCTAATAAAATTATACATACTTACGTAGATGACACATTTTTCTAAAAGAAAGAAAGAAAGGAAATAGAAACATAAGATGAAATCGAAAGCGATTTTTTCACTTTAGTTTGCCTCCCCCACTGTTTTCTGTGTCTTGTAAACAATTATAAAGCATTGAAGAACAAAAAAAAAAATAGTTCGAAGTTCCAACACGAACAATAGCGGTCAACTGTTTAGAAAAGCCACTTGTTTTTATTTTGTGTCAAATTGCGTGCAAAATTTTTCTGCATTCGGCTAGTCACTCACTTAAAGCTGCTTCAACTTAAAACATTGTTAATTTTTGACTATATTGACAAAATAAATAATAATATGTTTTTAATTAAGCACTATTTCTAAAACAGGCCAATTTTAGTGAGCGACTGTAATTATATAAATTGTAAATATGCTTATATGTACATACGAAATTAGCTTTTAAACACATTTAAAATTTTGATTTCTTTCTGACATCCAAGTTGACTTCCGAGCAGCACTCGATGACCTTTGGTAAATTTTAATGACAAATACTGCTGTAGAACATTATATTCCGCTAAATCGTTGCTTAATGCAGATCTTCTTCCTTTTCAAGATATGGCAAAATAATTACCCATATTTTGACGATTTCAAGTGTTAAAATGTGGATCTCGAGTGTTAAAATGTCCCATAAAAAGATTCCTTATAGTGTTTTACATAAAACTGCTGAACACATGTTATCTAAAATGTAAGAGTTACAAAATGTCCTATGCCGATTCAGTGCAACAATTTGAAAAAGAGGGGGAAACTTCTCGCCCTAATATGCTCAGTAGTTTGATCCTTGTTATTTTATAAAAAGTTCGATTTTGCTGTACAGTGTAATGAATAGATTATATTATATACTTATGTACATATCTAATGTATAAATATTCTTAAACATTTTCTTCAGTTTGCACTCAAATAAGTTACGGTGTCCAGGCAATATTTGGCCCCTCAAACAGTCTCATTAGTTCTCACGTTCATTCGATTTGTGATGCATTAGACTTGCCTCATCTAGAAGTACAAATTAATAACAACAATAATGTTGCAATAAATTTACATCCTTATCAGAAATATATGAATGATGCATTCTTGGACGCTATACAATATTTAAACTGGACCAAAGTGGGAATATTACATGAAGAATACTATGGTAAGTTTATCAAGTTTTTAATTAATACATAAATTGTGTGAGTATTGATTAGACTAATCATAGTTCTTTAGAATAGAATATAACTACTAAGGTTTATGGATGTCGAAAAAATCCACTTTTTAAATAAACAAATTTTGTATTATTTCTTAAAACACAATCAATCCCAGTCGCCACTTGGATGACATTCGACCTATCGTAATTTGCGCTAGAATTTTTATGCAAAAACATGTTTCTTGCAGGATTTAATGAACATAAAACCACAATAAAATAATTTTTACGGAATGACTTTCGTCAATTCTCAGGTCGTAGTCTCTTTAGACTAATGTATCAAGAAATCCATTTTACTTCTTTATCTACACGTATTGTATGTATTGCAAGTATAATTGGTTTTTTAATAAAAAAATCATTTATTTATCAAATTTTTTATTCGAGATATTCTCTAAAATAACTATTTAAAATTTTATTGTTTGTTGTTGACTTAGCTAGGTATATGCCTACATTTCATTGGTGCTAACAAAATCATCAGTACCCTTTTAGCCAAATCATGATTGAAAACCATTAAAGCTCGTGTACTTATACCAAAGACTACAAGTATTATATGAGAATCCAAACAGAACTCAATCATATTTTTCTATTTGTAATTCATAAAACATAAAAGTTTAATAGCTTTAGAAAGCTTTTGTACAAACACAACACAAACAATTATAATCCACTTGCGTCTTTTTATTTTTCTTTTTATGCCTTTATACAAGTAATCGCCCTTTGGGTGATGATTTGGTTAGCGGCAATGAAATGCAAGCATGCCAACAACAAATAATAAAATATTAAATAAAAAATCATTTACTTATATACATAAATTTACTTTCACATAAAAAAAAGAAAATTATAAGGGCCATGTTTGTGGTCTGTCAAGATTTTTAAGCTCGCGTAACTTTGAGGCCCAATGCTCCTTATAGGATCGATGGGAACATATATATAACTTTGTTTAATATGAAAATGTCTGTTTTCAATATTTTTAGGTCGTATCCAGTTGCGCCGCCTGATTAGAATGCCGCTAGAGGTTCATATACGCCATGTGGTGCCAAAAAATTATTTAACCATTTTAAACGAAATGAAGGACAAAGAGATACATAATTTAATAATTGATACAAATGCGGACCACATCCAGATTTTATTAAAAGGTGTAAGTGGAATAATTACTGAACATTTTTGAAATCCTCGTATACTGATGTGTATAATGGATAAGATATACTGCAAATGTTTTCATTTTATGTAATTGACAATTACGACCGGATCAAATGATGCTGTTAGTGCTCTTAATCGATTCACTTTTCAGTGAAGGAAAAGGAGAGTTTTGAGTCCCAGCACGTTTTTTTACAAAAAAAAAAAAAAAAATTAAGCGCTTTAAATCTTTAAATTCAAATAAAACAAAATGTGAGATATGATTACCATTATGTATGAAATATAACATTGAGCAAATGTCTCTTCGCTGGGTGGTGCGCATCCAAAATGTTCAATTTTCAATGACTGTTTCAAATTGAACGACCTCCATGGCAGGTCACATCACCTCCGCGTTAGATGGCCATGCCCTCAAATCGCTCGTGCAGAATGTCCAATATTTCATGAGATATGTGGCTCATAACGTCATCCACTTGAAACCGCATGTCGTTGGTGCCCAAATCACCCGATTCAGGTCAAAAGAAGTTGGTAATCATTAACCTATAGCGTTCATCTCGGGCAGTGATTAGTGAGCAACATCTTTCTCAATGAAATATCGACCAATGACACCACCAGCTCAAAATCCACCCCAACGACTGAGTGACTTTTTTGGTATACCTGGCGCCCTCCTTTATCTCATGTTAAAGTGTATCGTCCCAAATACGACAGTTTCGTTTGTTGACGTACCAATTTACCCAGAAATGGAGGACGAAATGACGACTGTAAAATGTGCGAAACGTTGCCCGAACTTAACACCCATTTTGATTAAACAGTTTTATCATTTGCACGTGTTGTTGAAAGCTATATCCGTCCGTGGCGATTCAGAAAAATTTATTACATAAATGACAGCCACTTCGACAGATTTACCTTCAAAAATATGGCTGCTATCAACTGTCAAAACTCAGAAGTCTTTATTGAAGCATCGATATATATATATATATATATATATATATATATATATATATATATATATATATATATATATATATATATATATATATATAATAAATCAGGCTTAATTTGATCGATGACATATATATATATATATATATATATATATATATATATATATATATATATATATACATATATATACATATATATATATATATATATATATATATATATATATATATATATATATATATATATATATATATATATATATATTATATAGTCCATGTCATCGATCAAATTAAGCCTGATTTATGCGCCGGAGTCATGGCAAATTAGGGAGCTTAGATGCACGCCACTAAGTGAAGCCGCCGTGTACTCTTACACCATAATAATGGCACCGACAGGCCTTTCAAATTACTTAAAAATTAATAATATCTCACACACACTTTTATTTATTTATATTTAAAAATAGGACCATATTATTGTTAACCAAATGAATATGTGTTTTCTTGGTGGGCTGAAGTTCAAACCTCATCAGACGCTGGAGAATGTTGTTTATTAATTATAATATGTTCAATGATTGTATTTACAAGTTGAGCCCACCAAGGAAAATTATATTCGGTGGACAATATGACAGTTCAGCTAAAATATACTCAAAGTTGAATTATAAGCGTAAAAAATCAATTTGAAAAAAATATTATAATAATATTTTCTAAGCTCTATTATAGGATGGTATAGGAAAGGCTAGTGACTAGTAAGGAAAAACTTTAAAGTTTTCTAGGTTTTAACTCAAAAATGACCGACTTGGCTGTTTGTTCCAATACATATTCACAAACCACCTTTGTTTTGTGTATTGGTTACTGAAATACAACTTTGCAATGCACCTTGTGACTTACAAAAGTATGTATGGATGTATGTACATATGTTTTTCTTCTCGTCAAAAACTAGCATTTGCATAATGTTGATACATAGTATGCATTTGATTCTTTCATGGGAACTTTTACTTAAAAGAAAACACAAAATAATGCTAAAAATTAATTCCAGGTGTTGATTTAATTCAACTGAAATTGAAAATTACCAACAACACGGTAAAGTAATACAACAATATAAATGGATTGCAAATTGAGTCAAAATTTTGTTTTATTCCTTATAATATTTTTTAGCCTTCTTGATTAAAATAAAATTTCTCTTTTTTTTTTTTGCTAGATTCTGAAATTGCAAATGAACGAATACAAATACCATTATTTCTTTACAAGTTTTGACATTGAACTATTCGATTTGGAAGATTTTAAGTATAATTTTGTGAATATAACTTCATATCGGTTGGTTGATGTTAACGATGTGGCTATCAAGGAAATTTTGAAGGACATGGAAGCGTTCAAGTGCGAAAAAGACATGTCACAGGAAACCAATAGAAATTTTCCCCATAAGAATGAAACAAAAAAAATGCTGAATGAAAATTATGGCAAACGGCGCACAATTGAAGTAGCAGCGGCCTTGGTATTCGATTCTGTTTTTATATTTGCTCTGGGCCTACAAACTTTGGAGCAGTCGCATACTTTGCGTTTAAAAAATATGTCCTGTAGCGAAGCCAAACCCTGGAATGGGGGACTGAGTTTAATAAATTATATTAATTCTGTAATAATGATTGTGATAAAAAAAGTGTGAAATTTAAATAAATAATCGTATGTACATATATATTACTTTTGTTCAGGTAGAGTGGCGAGGTTTGACCGGTCCCATTCAGTTTAAGGAGGGAAGACGTATACAGTTCAAGTTGGATTTGGTAAAAGTAAAGCAACACTCTATCGTTAAGGTGGGCGAATGGTCCCCGCAAAGTCGCCTCAATATCACAGAACCGTCTTTATTTTTCGACACTGGCTCCATGAATGTTACATTAGTTGTAATCACAATATTGGTAAATATACATACGCGCATAATATTATATTGAAAAATTAAAAATTCTATTTGATTTTCCAAAAATGTTGCGAGCAGGAAACACCATATATTATGATGCGTTATGGGAAAAACTTTACAGGGAACGAAAGATTTTTTGGTTTTTGTGTAGATGTTTTGGAGTTAGTATCTCGAGATGTAGGCTTCGACTATATACTTGATTTGGTACCAGACCGCAAATATGGTGCCAAGGACTCACAAACGGGCGAATGGAATGGCATGGTGGCCCAACTGATGAAATATGTAAGTTTTCTGTGGCTTTTCGTCAAACATACCATAGGGCTCTTTTATATAAATTTTATATAAATGACTCAACTTTGGGAATTTTTAGAAATAATAGTTATGATAAAAAATTTTAGCAATAAATAGATTGAAAAACGTGAATTCTACAGCATGTCATGTTCTTTAATATCTACATATGTTTTATCATTAAGTTAAGAAAATGATATCGGCCTTTTCCGGCAATAGCTTCCCATATTCATGACGGATATACTCCTCGAGGGTTTCACGAGTGTGAGATTTATTGACTCGTGACCTCAGTAAAAACCAAAAAAAGTATGAAACGGTTGATTCGGGTAATCATGTCGGCTAGCAAGAATCGTCAAAATGAAAAAATAATGCTAACCGGAAACATGGACTTTAAAGCTTTTAGAGTTCTGAAGATTTCCTATATCTCACTAAGATGTCATATGAATATAAATTGACTCCGTGTATTGGTTTTTCACGAACTTTCGAATAAAATGTGTTTATATAGCTTTGGTTATTTTTCAAAACTTGCCAAATTAATACGAGTGTCTCTAATTTTATCAAAGTCTGTTGATCCATAAAAGAGCTGTCGTCGAAAATTTACGGAAACAGTGTTTCTTTTAAATCATTTCGAAAATTCATACGAACTGGTAAATTTTTATCAAAGTCTGTTTATTCGAACGACAACAACTTGGCATCCTACATTGGAATATTTCTTTGAGTGTAAAAACTGTCTGGAATGCCACAAATTTTATCTCAATGGGTTAATTGATTAAAGAGAGAGAGAGAGAGGGAGAGATCATAACGAAAATATTTGATAATTCTTTTTATTTTAATAGCTTTTAAATCTTCTAACAAAGCAACTTTATAGATTCCATAATATTTGAAACTTCGAAAGCTGGTACAAACTATTGAAATCGGTTATTCGTTCGAGAAACAGATTTGATCAAAATGCGCTTATAGGTTCGAGAAATGTCACTGTTGAAAAATTTCGAAGACATTTTATTTTTAAAATAACTCAAAAAATTAATATAAATTTTCGAAACTCAGTAATTTTTTAATGTATGAAACATCGATTGCCTTAAACTTTATATCAATCAGTTAAGTAGTTTCCTAAACAGCGTATTCTTTAATTCTTCTCAAACCGAACTTTCTATTAACGAAAATTCTAGTGATGGCCTGCAACGTAATTCGGGTCAGCTGTAGAATTTTCGAAAATAGACAAATAAGCAAAATCGATTTCTTAAGTAATTTCGGAAATATAAAAAAAGAACCTTAAAAAACCTTAAATCTGGTGAAAATTCGATTTTCGCAAATCGACGTGAAATAAACAATTTCCATTAGTTGGTAGCGAAAAGTTAATAAATCATTTGTTTTGGTTTCTCTTCTTTGTTCTCGCCAAAGGCAAGAAGAGAGATCAAAATAAAAATCAAATGTCATGAACTTTGTACATACTTGAGTTTTTATCTGCCTCTCTAATAATTATTTTAGCTCTTGCTTAGTTTAATTTTCCTTCTTCTGGTTCCTTGAATTTCACACTATCGAGAGTCGCCTATATGCTGAATAATCAATTCGAACTGATGTTATTTTTTCAGAAAGCTGATCTGGCCGTTGCCCCTATGACAATAACACATGCTCGGGAGAGTGTTATTGATTTTACAAAGCCATTTATGAATCTTGGCATTAGTATTCTCTTCAAGGTCCCAACGACATCACCCACGAGATTGTTTTCGTTCATGAATCCCTTGGCATTTGATATCTGGCTGTATGTTTTAGCGGCGTATTTTTTTGTTTCTTGTACTATCTACATCGTGGCAAAGCTTTCACCCATCGAACATTCCAGGAATAGAAGCAACGTTTGCGTCAATAGCAAAAGTGTCGATTTTAGTTTTTCAAATAGTTTTTGGTTTACGATTGGCACCTTAATGCAACAGGGATCCGATTTGTCGCCACACGCCTTTTCAACACGTATCGTGAGTTCTATATGGTGGTTCTTTACACTTATAATAATTGCCTCTTATACGGCGAATTTGGCTGCTTTCCTAACAGTTGAACGTATGACAACACCGATTGAAAACGCCGAAGACTTGGCTAGTCAAATTGAAATTTCATATGGCACTTTAGACAGTGGCTCGACTATGACATTCTTTCGTGACTCGCTTATTGAAACGTATCGTAAAATGTGGCGCAACATGGACAATAAGAAGCCAAGCGCTTTCACCAGCACCTACGAAGAAGGCATCAAACGAGTAAAAGAGAGCAATTATGCATTTCTAATGGAATCAACTATGTTGGATTACATTGTTCAACGGGATTGCAATCTAACGCAAATTGGCGGTCTTCTTGACACAAAAGGTAACCCAATAGCATATGAAGATTAAACAAAATTATATGTAAACATTAGATAAAACCATATGTCTGTCAAAGGTATTAGTAGTAACTATCTTTGAAACATGAATCGAAACAATGCAGATAAAATGTATGAGTAAATTCAATTAACTGTTACTAATTTTATACGCATGTCTTATTTGCAAATGAAAATATTTTATTTTTTATTTGTGAATA
The DNA here is from genome assembly GCA_963681545.1 of Germaria angustata. Classification (NCBI taxonomy): domain Eukaryota; kingdom Metazoa; phylum Arthropoda; class Insecta; order Diptera; family Tachinidae; genus Germaria; species Germaria angustata. The sequence continues at coordinate 11,065,545 of OY813003.1, read as the reverse complement.
TGCAACTCACGAAAACAATTGCTGTAGTGTGATTAACTTCATTTAAAAGTCTACTGTAATGATGAGAAACTTAATAGCGAAATTGACGTAAAAATATCTTTACACAGTAAAAAACATGTATAATATTATCAAGAATTTAAACAAAAAACATTTACATATGGTTTATTTTTTGCACACATCCCATTACGGTACTTGGTCGCCAATAGAATTTAGCATATCTGTAATAGATTTAATTTTTTCGGGGTCAGCATTGACTCCATTTACACTAAATATATGTCCTATGCAAAAGCTCGACTTTGCTTTATTGAATTTCAGATCAACTTGTTTGGCTCTATCTAGAACTTCTTTTAATATTTTGTTACGACCATCGATTGCGTGAGAATGGATTAAATAATTAGACCTTCAATATCATCGAAAAGATTTACCATTTCACTTTGAAAAAATTCAGGAGCAGCGCTATTTCCAATTTTCAGTCGTAAAAATATATATTGCCTGAATGATATTTCAGTCAATGGGATCATCCAAAACCCTCACATTTATTCTTTAATTCTCGTAGACTTAAAAAAAATTTCCTTATAATTACTAAAAATTTTATTAACAAATAAAACATTTACATACTGGACAATATTCATATTTATATTTTTGAGTAAAAATTTTTTTTCGCAAATTTCGAATTAAAGCCAATACGTTTATCTATCAAGTCGATATCTTGAGAATTTAGCAAGTTATGACCAAAAAGGTAACCAGTTCTACTGCCTTTCCGGGAAAAAAAATTTATTTTCATAAAAAACACAGTGGGTGTGGCATCACCCAATTAAATCCAATATACTTTTACATTTCATATTTAAAATAAAAAATTTTAAATCATATTGGCATATGTAACAAATCACATCATATGCTGGACAACGGTTCCTGTGCTGCTGACCACAACCTTGCTCACTCCACTGGAAGGTTGGACGACTTCAAATTTATTGGGCCTATAGTAGTGGCTATTGACATGTATTGTTGATTTATATCACTCATAATATTTGAGGCATTCAACCCGGAATCATTTGGAATATTTTTTTCAAATTAGAATGTTTTATTTTTCTTTTATACAATTATATATACTGTCCTAGTTTAGTTAGTTTTTTTGCAAACGGTGCAGTCTTATCATTGCAGTTGGTTTTTCATATTTTCTTTGTGCATTTATTTAAATTTCTTAATTTCTTAATATTAGGCACACACACCTGACACCATGATGTATTTAGAAACAACTGTCTTCATTCAAGTATAATAAATTAACATCAGGTCTTAATTAGACTTAAATATAGCCACACAATAGCTTATACATTTTTGAGAGGTACTTATATCCTTGCTGCAATTTAAATAAAATATGATGTACACATATTTTCTTGCTTATGAATAATTTATATTACTTGCTATTGATTTTTAGTTACGCTTACAACCTAATATTTAGAAAAGTGATAGATGAGGGGCTACTAATAACCTTGGATGGATTATTTAAAAAATTAGAGGTTTTCTATAGCTTGGTGATACAAAGTACCATAAAATTTTTGTCGGCTTCTGTTTTTGTCCTCTTTTGACGACGTCAAAGTGCTAGGTAGAGCGCTAACGCATACATATGAAATTTTAAAATTTGTTTACGTTTTACAAATATGAGGTCTGTTTAATAAAAAAAGTGCACTTCAATTTTTCTCCAAACATATTTATTTATTCATCAATATCTAATTTGTACCCTTCAAAGAATTCCCCCTTTGGAATTCTTTTCAATCCTCAAAGCAGTTCTGATATTCACATTTTAGTATGGTCTTCAGCTCTCTCAACGATTCGGTTCTTATCTCCTCAATCGTCGCAAAACGCCGTCCTCTCATAGGTCTCTTCAATTTTGGGAGCAGGAAAAAGTTACAGCTGGCCAAATCTTGTGAATACGGTGGCTGAGATATAATTACGGTATTGATTTCGGCCAAAAAATTATGAACAAGCAATGACGAGCGAGCGTGATGTACAAGCCATGAATTGTTTTTCCAAAATTCCAGACGGTTTTTTCGTATTGCTTCTCGCAAGCGGTTCATTACTTCAAGATAATACTCACTGTTAAGCGTACGACTATATAGCAAGAATTCATGATGCACTACGCCACGGCAACCGATGAAAACAGTGAGCAAAACCTTGACATTTGATCGAAATTGGCGTGCTCTCCTTAGCCCTTCCATTGGGGCGATTGGACTTTGGTTTCCATGTCATAACCATATACCTATGATTTGTCCCGAGTTATGACCCTTTTAGGCAAATCTGGATCCTCGTTAACGTCATTCAACATTTCATGAGCGATTCTCATGCGACGGCTTTTTTGTTCAAAATTCAGCAATTTTGCAACGAGGTTCTCTGTCACACCCGAAATTTTCGAAAAAATTTATAGTATGAGCCAACCGATATGCCGACATCTCCTGCAACTTCACTAATGGTGATTCGACGATTCTCTATAACAATTTTTCTCACTTTCTCAACATTTTCATCGGGTTTTGATGTGATCGAGCTTCCAGGACGAGCGTCGTCATTCACATCTTCTCAACCTTCTTTGAAAAGCTTGTACCACTTCTGACTCAGAGTACAATCACCATATGCAAGAAGTGTGTCAACATAAAAACAAAACATGCTGGGCAGTCCGTGAGGACTACCAATAGAAGTGAAAACTATGTAAAGTGTTTATAACCAAGGATTAACACTTCTTTACAAACCAAAAGTAGTTCATAAATAATAATCTAATAGCTCGAGGATACAAATCACAAGTTACTTGGTTTTCACTTCTATCGGTAGTCCCCAAAGATTGCCCCGCATGTTTTTTTTTGTTTTTACCATCAGCTGTGTCATCAATCTTCCTCTTTCTATTTCTTTCATTCTGAGAATCATTCCAATTTTTTGCATAATTAAGAAAAATCTAAAATTATCATTAAATTATTTGGAAGCGTTGGTCAAATGAGTATTTGCAGCGGTTTAAATCAATATCTAAATGGAAGCATCAGGAAAATTCTATTCAAAAGGGGACGTTAGTTCTTATTGCTGATGAAAGGTATCCTCCTACTAAATGGCCTCTAGGTCGCATCCTAGAAGTACATCCAGGCCCCGATGGACTTATACGAGTAGCAACTGTGCAAACTACATCATCAGTTCTTAAACGCCCTTTGGTTAAACTTTGCCCCCTTCCTGTGGATTGCAAAAAGGATCTCAAGGAAACTTCAATTTGAATGATTTCATAATTATTTAACATTTATTATATGTATTCTTTAAATTCTTAACTCTTCACTGAATTGATTTTTTTATATCTTAAATATTTAGTATTTCGTTTCCTGTGGCAACGAGGCGGGCGGAATGTTCGGAAAAATTTTGTTGTTGCATAGTGTAAAATCTAAGTCCTATGTTCCATCAAACTTCTTTTGTAAATTCTGTTCTTCTTTAAATACCTCGCCCCCTTCTAGTTAAGTATCAGTCTTTTTCTTGCGGTCGCATCAGTAACTTGTTACCCAATAGTTCTTGAAAATCATATCGTTTGTTAAATAAACTTTTATTATACCAAAATCGTCCTTTTATTATTAATGGATCCATAAACATCTAGTAAAAAATTACAGACAAACGGATTTTATGATATCTTCATTTTCCATAACATGCACTGCTAGACTTTTTATATCTAGAAAAAAATGGCATGATAAATAATTTCACATAGTGAAATTTGTAAGCTTTAAGCGAATAATTAGAAAATTTCTCTACACGCTCACGCCCCAACTACTCAACCAGCACGCCCAAAGAGTCGCCCAACGTACGATATCAACGCGACAGGTCTAGAATGTTGGTACCATAAAAAATGTGGACGCCTTGCTCAAAAATGTCACAGTCCCTGCCGGTACAAGAAACGCTACGTGAACGCGCTAGTAGTGGACACACCGTCTTCAAACAGTAAGTGACTTAGTAAACAGGTGGCGGATGCAGGAGAAGCATCCTTTGCCAATTGCAAAAATTTTCGCCTTAAAATAAAAGATAAATTCTCCGATAAACTTTTCCTGGTAGATAGTGGTGCCGATGTTTCCGTCTTGCCAATGACTTCCAAATCTATTGATGTCCGCCCTACTGCCGTCCTTTTATATGCTGCCAAAGGATTTCCGAATAGAGGATTCAGACTTTTGTTTGTTTTTTATTATTGCGGACGTGACGTCTCCCATCATTGGCTCCGATTTCATCAAATTTTACGATTTGTTAATCGATCTTTGTCGTAATCGTCTAATCGACAACACCACAGGAAATATAACCCAACTTACATCAGCAATCCATCGTGAAGCAGCAATCATCAGAACTTTTGACGCGCATAACTCCTTCGCCAACATCTTAGAAAAATTTACCGATATCACCAAACAAGCTCCATATGGATTCAAAACACAGAATTGAGACAACAGGGCGGCCCGTTTTTTGTCACCCCCGCAGACTGTCGCTAGAAAAACTTGCAGCGGCTAAAGCTGAGTTCGATTTCCTGCTGAGAACTTGCATTTGTCAACCATCTAGTCTATCATTTTGCATATGGTCCTGAAAAGCGACGGGTCCCGGAGGCCGTGTGGTGACGATCGTGTCACCGGATAGGTACCCATGACCTTGTTTGACGGATTTCACCGCGAATTTAAGAGGCAAGAAATATTTTTAAAAAATTTATCGCTAAAAGGCCTTCCGCCAGGTACACAACCACCCCGACGATGTCCCGGAGATGGTCAATAGCACCCCGTTCGGCTTTTAAGAATTCCGATTTATGACGTGTGGGCTACGTAACGGTGCTCAAACGTTTTTGAGACTCATCGACGAAGTACTAAGGGGCTTAAATTGCATTTTCCTTTGTATCTACGTCAAAACAATCTTGCTATCATCCAAAACAAATTGATTTCTATCGAAAGTTATTACCAGTTGCAGTTACAAAAGATTATTTTTGAAAAAAAAACGACCGAACCGTAATAAAATGGGATGCAGAAGCAGAAGCCGCTTTCGAACGCTGTAAAACCAAACTTGCTAACGCAACCATTTTAGCGCACCCGGTTGCTGACACTGAGCTGACACTTTACGTGAATTCATCCGATAAAGCTGTTGGAGGAGCTTTACATCAAAAAATTGGGGATAACCTTCAACCTTTAGAGTTCTACTCGCAGAAACTTACAACCACTCAGCAGGGATATTCGACCTACGACCGGGAGCTGACACGGTTTACTAAGCCATATGTCATTTTCATTACTTAATTGATGGCTGAAACTGTTATAACGTCACTGACTAAAGACCCCTAATTCTTGCATTCAGGCAAAAATTAGAAAAAGCAACGCAACGCAGATTTTGACAGATGGATTTAATAAGCCAGCTTACGACTGATATTCGTCATACGCCTGGAATAAAAAACGGTACTGCAGACGCTCTTTCATGTGTCGAAACAATTAATAGTGTCATAGACTCCAAAAAACTCAAGGTAGGCCAACAAATTTACTTTTACTTAAAACATTTTTCAATCCAAGGATGTAATGACCAGCTCATCTGTGACACATCGACGTTAAGCATTTGTCCGTATATTACTAAGGATTTTCATCAAAAAAGACTCTCGACAGTACACAACCTGTCGCATTCAAGCGTGCGAACTATGACCGAGCTACTTACGTGCAGATTTTGCTGGGAAAATATACGATGATACATCATGCGCGCGTTATTGCATACAGCGCCAAACATCGAAAATTCAACGGCATACCTTGTCCGTACGTACGTAGTATATTCCGCTAAAAGAAAGCGGAAAAATTTTTAAAATACAAATCAAAATAATATTAAGATCGACCGTATAAGACCAGACTTTTTTTTGACAAAGATCTACATAATAATGTAACAACACCAGAGTAAAATGCAATTTCTCCTGATAGCACCTTGCGACAACGAAATTTACTTGATAGTATAGCCAATCAACAACAAGTTCTTGATGATTTCATCACCAATGCAACAAGTTCTAGGGACACTGCCAATTCCTCAACCGACCAAACAAAAACCAAAACCACTGAGAGTAATCGAAGAGTTGTACTTCCTCTAAGGTTGATATGAATCTACCCCGACTACCATAATAACGAAATACAAAAATAGAACATAATAACCAGTAGACAGATGAAGGAAGAAACAGAAACGTGACAACGAGACATTAGAGAGATTGGTTTTAAAACGTACATATATAATGTACTCTAATAACGCACGAAGGCATATATATGTACATATATGCACAGTATACATATAGCTCATGGAAAGCATTCGGTGACGATGACGCGAGTTCTCTGATTTTTGTCCACACGAAAAGTGCACAACGCGCCTAAAGAAGTTTTCACTTAAAAAAATCGGTAATCAAGTGCACGTAGCCCGAGAAATCTGTAAGTTCATATTTTCTATTGAACAGACCTCGTGCATAAATATACAGTATTTTTAAATTTCTGCTTTTTTTCATTAATTTGACAAACATTGAGCGATTTTTGTTTTTTTTTCTCAGGTTATGGCATTGCAACTCCAAAAGGATCGCCATGGCGTGACAAGATTTCATTAGCTATATTGGAGCTGCAGGAAAAGGGAGATATTCAAATGCTGTATGACAAATGGTGGAAGAACACTGGCGATACCTGTATTAAAAACCGCAATAACAAAAAGTCTAAAGCAAATGCTTTAGGCCTAGATAATATTGGTATGACGTCAAAATGAATTATTTTGTTTCGTATATAATTGCATGAAAATTTGTAAAATAAAAATTTAGGTGGTATTTTTGTGGTGCTAATAGTTGGAATCGGATTTGCTATATGCGTGGCAATGTTGGAATTTGGCCAACATTATAAATTTCAACAAAAAGAATTAGAAAATGTGCTACACTCCGGACTATCACACCATGACGATGATAATAATGATCTGGAGGATGAGGAGAAACAGAAGGTCATTAAAAAACGTCAATGTCAGTGCCAGTCACATCAATGCAACCTACAACCGCCAATACAACAACAACGTTCGCTATGGGCCGAAATGTTAGATGAGTTTCTTTATGCTTTACGTTGCGTGGACAGAAGCCAAAGGCCAGCCTTTAAACGATGTTGTTCACAATGTCATTTGCTGAAGGCGTCATGAGGTCTACTTAACCAATAAAAGGCATAATCAGAAAATGTAAATAAAATAATAAATAATAATAAATAAACTTGCCCCAAATAATTTTAATGTCTTTGAAATCCCTTCACCAGAATGGACATTGCGTTTCTAATTAAGAAATATATGAAATAAGCTTACACTAATTGATTCTCAATGAATAATTCACTCGAATACCCAGTGGTCCGTTGAGATTGCTATTCTGGTGAGGGAATCGAAAAATCCTTTGAATATGTTACATATACATATTTCCGAAGAAATTAAAAGACAAAAAAAACGCGTAAAGCTGAATTCTTTAATATAATTGTGTGCAACTAAATTTTAGTTTAATTATAAGAATTACATATAGGTGCATTAGTATACAAGGTAGTAGCGGTAGCACATATGACTTCTATCTCTACAGTTCCGAGCTGTCAAAATTTTTTTGCGTTTTATAAATACATACATTCATAATATTTTCATTAATTATTATTTTCAATAATTTATTTTTTTCAACTTATAAGTAACAAAACATGTCAAATAAAATAAAGTAAATGAACTTTCGTTCTTTCCCAATAAGAGACTCTAACATTATTTTTCCACAGCCAAATTCAAATTGCAACCGCAAACAGGAAAATAATAACTCTTGAAATTGCTTAGAAATTAAATAAATCGAATTCGACTGTTCTCTTTCACCACAGAAAGTCGCCTTTAATATTCATAGCCCTAAATGAAATTACTTTCACAACAATCCAATAGTTGCTTGAAATTTCGAGGCGATAAAGATCAATAAAAGGCAATGGCTTTAGTGTTCCTCCAGCTTTTGCAAACTCTCGTCAATTTCACATCATCCATGTATGAGCAGGTCCTCCTCTACGCTTGTTTCCCTGGGATTCCCCTCGATTGCCTGCTTGGCATTATTATTATCACCTTTACGAAGTATGGCTTTACCTATTTCTGTTTATATTGGAATTTGTTGAGTTGTTTCCCAAAGACGAGATTTGGAAATTGTATTTGGCCCATATATTTTAAGAAGTCTGGATGTTTGTTTTCTCAAACATCCATTTTTTCCGTCCCTTCTCTTGGAAGCCTATATTTTGAACGGCAGTATCGACCAACAGGTATTCAAGTTTCGCCCAACTATATTTAGGGGAAGTAATATAGCTTGGCATTGCGGTTTCCAATGTTTCGGTGTAGTTATTATCAACGTCGGGATCCTTCAGTATATTTATAGCGAATTTGACCCTTGACGATACTTTGTTCTTCCTTATGGCTGCAACTTTTAATTAATTATAATCGTTTTAGGCGACATTTTTCTTACATGGGTCTTTTAAGCTGTACAACCCATATGAATATGATTATAAACGAATTCACTTCGCAGCTGTAGAACGGCTTCTAACTGAAAAAAGAAAAGCCCAAAGAAAGTTCCAACGATACAGATAACCTTACCCGTACATAAAAATTATACTAAAAGAATTCATAAAATAGCTAAGACAGCATTTAAAGTATACAAAAACTAAATTTCTGCGAATGCAACACCATAAACAGAGTAATAAGTAAGTATGGAACTACCGGGTATAGCGCTAAAAATATTATAATATTCAACGCTACTTAACGTCTTGAATATTATGCACAATGGAAAATTGTAATGATTACTATGATCCCTAAGCCCGGAAAAAGTCCAAGTCTGTTATCTAACATGAATTGATTTCGAAGAAACAGTTATTGTTCTGCTCTCTTCATAGACGCTTCCTAGGCTTGTGCAAAAGTATGGCACGATGAATTAATTAATAAGCTAAAGCCGAATACACAAGTAAATAAGCTATTATACAGCTTTCCTAAGCGTCCATGAAAGCCCATAAGAGACATCCCATAAATTACAAGAATACATTTCGCTGTTGGAAAAAAATAATTTTGAATTTTGAAAATTGATTAAAATAATTTTTATTATTTTTTTATTAATGGTTTTTAATTTATTGAATTTTTAATTTCATTTCTTAAATCTATATTATTATATACTTAAGTCCAGCCAGTGTTAGACAAAAGAGACTTGTTTCTACGCTTTCTCCTGTGTTGTCTTCACAGCTGTTCGACTAAGAGCAAGAGTGTTCGACTAAGAGCAAGAGTGCCTCGCCGAGTGCGGCGATTTCCATGTTAAGCGACGATCAAGCTGAATGCCAAGGTATTTAACTGTATTGTGTTGCGGTATTGACTGACCATAAATTGGGATACGGGGACATTTTTGCCTTTGCAATGTAAAAGTGATGTTAACACATTTTTAGTCATTCACTTTTATTATCCTAATTTTTAACAATTTTTTGCAATATTAAAATGTATTCCTGCAACCTGAAGGAAACTTCATGCGCATTTCGTGGATGCTTAGAAAGGCTGAATCGTCAGCAATTGTTGATATTTGAAGATTACTGCTAAGAGGCATATATATACATATATATATATATATATATATATAGATATATATATATATATATATATATATATATATATATATATATATATATATATATATATATATAAAAGATAGCACCTAATATACTACCTTGAGGAACTCCTGCTTCTATTGGCTGTGATGCGCTCAAACAGTTTCCTTCTACAATAATAAATTTGCGACAAGTTAAGTAGCTAATGAACAATCTGTAAGTGTCTACAGGTAACTTCCGCTTCAATTTATTTATTAAACATTCATGCCAAACTTTATCAAAGGCCTGGGAAATATCCATAAACAGAGCTCAGCAATATTTCTTTCTTCAAACGCAGTTCTCACTACATTTACAATTCTATGTATTTATTCGATGGCGCTATATTTCTTCCTGAAACCAAATTGGTGATCCGGAGTACACCCAAAGCTGTTTAGTATTAGGGTCAGACTGCTCGCAAGTAGTTTCTCAAACATTTTGACATGACTTATAGGCCTGTAAGATACCACCGGGCTTATAGTACGTTTCCACTATGAGCAAATCAAGTTGATTTGACGAAGTTACTTCAAAGTGTTTCCATTATGTTTGACGTTTGTGTTGTTTATTTATATTTAACATAAAATAAACACAACTTTTGTTTAATAGTAATTTGAAGTAGAAAAAAACCTATAAAAATGGAAAATAACATTGAGTTTTTATTAAATTATATTCAACACAAAAACGACTTAATAGCAAAAGTATGTTACTACTTTTCAAGTGCTAAAATTTTGTGTCAACGTCAACGCCAGATATGTCTGTAAAGAATCGAGGAATCGCATACAAAAGTATTTGTTAATTCTTATTGTAAAAACTATAAGAAAATCTCCAAGGCTTTGGAAATTGGTGAGCTTTAGCATGTACTTTTGCTAAATAGTTTTTGATCCCCTATGTATTTAAAGGATAGGTCTTCGAGATTTTGGGAACACGACGGTCAAGTAAATGAAGATGAAATCTTTAAAAACAATTCCCGGATGTCTCGTGAAACGATTAAGGTTCATATGACTACGGGATGTTTCAATATCCCTTAAATGACAATCAATAATGAATTTTGCAAGTTTTTAAAATTCACTAAAATGGGGATGTAGTGGTTTGGGTGCCTAAACCTCTTACGCACTTGGACGTATAATTTTTTTGTTACGTGAGATTTCAGTTCACAAAAAAGAAGATTTGGCACTTCACATATTTTTTAATTATCGCATAAATCAAAAGAAATCAATATTACTCTTAAATTTTTCATGTATTTTGATACCATTTCTTCCAAAAACTGGAAATATGCTTTATGCAGCTTTCGGTTCTGCTTCAGGTTCTAGTTTTTTTGTTACAATATCTTCTTCCGGTGTTAATATGACCGCTATAGCACCTTTACAGTTTCATTACTTCTGATTAAAGACCAATAATTTTCTTGGTGGTGGCGGATAGTATTGTCCCACTCTGGTCTCTAGAATTTCATGCGCCATTTTCTTATTCAAAAATCTGTGATAAAAAAATTTAGCCTATGCTATTAACTATCAACAACTGAAATGAAAGTAATTTTTATTCGTACTTAAATGTCATTTTTCGGATTTGTAAGTCACTAATAATGGACGCCCCAGAGTTGCATTTGGAATAAAAGTAGCCGCGCAATGTTGCACAGAAAATTGTTGACATAATTTGGATGAAATCATCTCATTCGAGGTAATTTCGTCACATGAAAATTGTATGCGCAATCATGTACCAAATTACGTAATTTGGGCAAATCATGTAATTTGGCCGAAATCAAGTATATGGAAACTTACTATTAGGGATCATAGTAATTAACAAAATCATCCATTCAGCCGGATAGTGTTGAAGCTCCAAGATAGTATTAAAAATTATGAAAAAAATAAATTTTTGAAATTACAAGGTCTCGGTGGAAGCCACTCGCGTTCCAGAATCTTATTTTTGAATTCAAGGCATATTTAGCACAGCGTGCAACAGTGCAGACTGCATTTCAACATTTCCTGCATCATGCTGGACATGTTATTGCGACCTAAGCTAATGCCATTAGTTTCACTTTCTGGCGGATCTTTAGCCGATGTGGTCTTGTTAGACTTTAAAACATTAGCACACGAAAATTGTTTGGTGAAATATTTTTGTGTCATGAATGAATTAGAATTTAAAACCTTAGCGTACGAAACCTGTCCTGAAGATGGGCGTGCAAACTGTGGAAAATTCTGTCTAATAGATTAAAAGGCTGAATTGATGATGAAGTATATTTTTTGGTCAAAGTACGCAACTTATGGTTTGAATGAAAACTCATGTTGTTTCTTACAGTATCAAAATTAAATTGTCTTTATTTTTAAAAATCATAACATTAAATATTATTCTATACAAAATTATTTTCTCAACCAAAAGTAAAAATAAAACAATAATATCAGTAAAGTCGATTTGTTCTCAAGAGTGCAAATAAATTGAAATGTTGATCTAAGCAAGATTTCATTGCTCCATACAATACAATAGAAAAGTTTAAAAATTTTAGCAACATACAATGTAACATATAAAATTTGTTGATCTTAGCAACATCAAGTAAACAAAAAATTAATTAACACTATTTATTTTCGACCTTTTTTTTAATATATGTATATGATTTTTAGGCTTTAGGTCTTTTTTACAAAAATTATTTTTATTATGATTCAATATTTCGACGCCTCTTTTTTATTAATATTGTCATATTAATAAAAAATTTTTCCTGAAGAAGACGCCCAAAGAGGCGTCGAAATATTGAATCATAATAAAAATAATTTTTGTAAAAAAGACCTAAAGCTCATTTATATAAAAATCATATACATTTAGTAAACAAAAAATATTAAACAATAAAATCAATAAGAGGAGTAAGCGACAATATAGTTGGCTGCAATTATTAGAGTTGTTGTTTGTGTGGTCTTCACTAGAAATATTCATGTAATACAAATGCACACACACACATACATATGTATATGTATGTAGTTATAAACAAGTACATATTTAATTAACTGGCATAAACAGGGCAATCTTCATAGTTGTTGGTGTGGTTGCCTGCACAGTTACCGCATTTTTTGGTTTTTGAATTATTCTTAGGTTTATTACACTTTGCAGTATCGTCCCATAGAAATGCAATCAGCCGCTTTTTAGCGGTCGCGGAAAATATGTCAAAGATTTTACGTCAGTACCTGTCATAAACTTAACCTGACGGTGCTCTTCGCACTGGGTGAATAAAGCCGTTCACCACCGTCCCCGTCGTCCCTTCCAGAGGCACATACAGGGTGCGGTTCTACATGTGCCCCTAATAGGGACGACATGGTAGCAAATTCTGTACAGGCTGCAGAACCATGTACAGACACTTTGCTAGAGTGCTGGAGCTATCTAACCTCCTACCACCCCAATGGCCCAGCAGCAAAATATTACCCCTTATCTTACTTGGGACTTCGCCAACCGCAACCATCAGGGCAGCTCTGCCGAATAGCAACAACACCTAGAGATATATGGCCTGAAGAGAGCATCTACAATCGGTCACTACCACCATATTGCAGACACACTCATCCGACCCATAACTCTTCCCGCGTATCTTTGGGTTTTAACCACAGCCACCACGTGATCCCCGAAGGGGCCTCACCAATAACCAGTCTAGGACAAGTCCTAGGGGCTAATGGTTCCCGTGGCACCAGATGGGACTCTGGTCAGCCGCGTGTTAAAAACACCTCCGATTTTAGGTCTCATGCAAACCTGAGGCATCGGTAGCACCTCTACCCAGACAAGCATAGGCAGAGCTAAATACTTCCTTAAATTACTTATATGCACGCCCGTTGCCCTGTTATTTCAGGGATTGGGTAGTAACATATTAAGTTCAAGGGGTAATTGGCCAAAGGTCAAGGTCTAGAAAGACCATATTACCCACTTACCGGACGAGCGAGCGAACCCACTTTCACCTTTAATTTACTTGCATGCGCGCCCGTTGCCCTGTTAATGCAGGGATTGGGTAGCAACATACAAGTTTTTAGGGGTTATCAGCAAAAAAGCCTAGGTCCGGAAACCTGATAACCCTATACCCCAGGAAGCACAACACCAAGCCACCATGACAAGATGTATAAACCTGCCCCCCGGGGGGAGCGGTCGCGGACAGACAGCGGCTATAATAGGAGAGTCTTTGAGGGTTATTCTCGAATTCCCAGTGATCCCTACGTCCCTACGTGGCGGGTGATTGGCGCCACCAAAAAACCAATCATACAAAAACACCGTGCTAATGAACCTCAATGCATGCTAATACCGGTGCACTGTGGGAAGTTTATTCGTTGTTTTTTACCGTTTACCAAAAGGAGTCCATCTTGGGGATTTGCTGGTAGCCCTAGCACCAAGATCAGATGTGGAAGCCCAATCAGCTACTCTTACATCAAGCGTACATTAACGAAACCTAGCCATTTTCGTCGTTAACTTATATTTTGGTCTTATACAAGTCCACGTTTTATCGGTAGTACATAAAAGTAATTTTCTTCAATTAATTTAATTAATTCTTTGACCAACTTATTTCGGTTTTGCTCTCTCAAATAAATTGGAGACAGCTTATTTGATTTTTGGCTCGCAAAAAGTACTTCGTTTTCATTTTGGAGCATAGCGAATCTGTTTTAATAATTGGGTTTGATTTTGTCGTCGTCCATAGTAAGCTTTACCGAACAAGCGACTTTCGAAGTCTGGGTTTCTTCCCTGTAAGAACATCGCTATATGTTTGCCCATACCCACTTGTGGCTTGGTTACTTCTTTCTGCTTTGTATTGAAATTTTCTCCCTCGCTATTGGCGTTGTGAGTTGTATAGACGAACTTACAGAAGTGAAATACTGCCAATAACAAGCTGTGGGCAATTTTATTACTTTTATTTATTTCGAGATGATTATTTTCTTCTGCAGTCACTGTGATATACATATGCGTTGTTGCCCTTTGCATTTAATTCATGTTTGTTTGTTTTATTGTCCATTAGAAGAAAAATTAGGGGAAAATACTTATATGTTTTTGTTTTTTTATTTATACTATGTACTTATTTATATTATGTATTTATTTATATTATGTACATAGGTAACTGTATGTACCTATTACAATAGTTTTTGCTTGAATATTCTTATATACAAATTTTACTGCGATCTTACACGTCCTTTCACCTCAAGAGTATTCAATAAATTAACTTCTGTTATATAACTTCTGTTATATAACACGATTTTAAAACCAATTACGGGGCACCACCTTAGAATCTGAATGAGAGAAAATTCAAAAAATCATCTGTATTATTACAGCTGCTCCTTGACGTTCCATTGGTTAAAACAGTGGTTTCAAAACACGGCACAACATTCAAAAAGAAACTTGAGTATTTTAAAGTTAAGATTTGAATACTTATTGTTAGTTCAATTATATTGAAGACTTAGTAAAAATTAATAATAATACACTATAAGAAAACCCATATGTGTCAAAATTGCCAATGTATAGACGATTTATAATTTTTACTTCCAAACGTACATGTGTTATTACATGCGTCGCACAGTGGCTCATTTTTCTGAAACCCGTGGCAAAAATCATAAATTCGATTACAAAATTTTGAGAAATAAGCTAAACCATATTGTAGGTTATATTTTACTGCCGTTCTTAAAAAGAATGAAAACTGTGGGTGTTATGGCCGCTCAAAGTTCGTAATTTTTTTGGACTGTGAAAAAAGTAAATTTGGGACAAAAACTTCAGGTTTCAAATTTATTTTTTACACAAAGTTTGCAACCGATTACTACTTTTTTGATTTTGTTAAAAAATGTTGTTTGTTTTTTATTTAAATTCGACTAAAAAATTTTTTAGGTTTTTTTTACGTTAGTAGGCGGAGTTTTTCAAAAGCCCTATATTTGGGTAGTTTTTGGAAATTAAATAGAGTAGATCTAATAAAGTTACACGAAGTTTCGGGAAGTATTGTTATGAACACTTTGTCTTTCTTGTACACTAACTATATTAAAAAATTTGGCTGCCCGATTCTGCCCGTTCACTTGCAAGAAAGAAAAAACTATCACAACCACATTAATAAGGCGAAAATACGTGGTGTAATGGATATACATATGTATATGATTTTTTCTATTAAAAGTGATATAACTGTTATCTAAATAAAGGTTTCGCCAAAATTCAAAAAGCATTTAATAAAAAACTTCCGAAACTATAAAACAAATGCTCGTAAAGATTGCCACGCCCGTAAAGGGCGTAAAGACTTTCCACCAAATATCAATACTACTCACAATTTTTTAGGTAGTAAACAATATTAAATAATTCTAAGCAATTGATTTTAAAAAGTAGCAACAGGTAATTTATCACTAATTCCTTAAGATTTCAAAATATGAAAAATTAGTATTTTTGACAACTTGGTCAGCAAAGTCACATTATGAGCACACATGCACATACTTATGAACATGTATATAAGTATCAGTGTTGCCAGTGAAATTTCGAGAAAGATACATTATATGTAGTTTCCGAAAATATAAATCTTTTCCCAAAAAGATACATTTAAAAAAAAATTGAAAATCCATGTATAACGTTTAACATTTATTAACATAACATTCTTATTTCTTATTTAATTTTTTTTTTCATTAACCATCCATTGTACTCTTTTATTAACAGCCATTTATCATTAAAATTGTACATTGTCTTTTTTGGAGAATGACCTGTAAATTATAACGAAATGCCAATAATTCCGTATAGAAACATACATATGTATGTATGTACATAAGTATGTACATAAAGTGTAAAATTCACTCTCATTTTGTTTATATGTACATGAATAAATAATATAATATTTGCAGTTAGCTGTTTTAGTTTTCTTCTTTTAATTTCAGGGATTAAAATTGTTTTATATTATAAAACTATTATACGGTCTGAAATTATTAACTGTAAAGATCGTTATTGCTTTCTTCTAAAATTTCATCTTAACATATATACATACTTATGTACATACATATGTATGTAAGTATATGTACACAAGAATAAGCAGACGACAGAAGAACTTAGAAAACCTAACAACAAAATACATGTAATTTTTCTATTTAGATGTCACTATTTTTTTAGTATTCATAGCGAAGTGATAACTTTAAAAAACTTTGTCAGGGACGGAAAGCTTAATATTTTATTTCTGTGTATTTTGCGTATTGATTCAAAAGATACGAAAAATATCAGGATCAGAGTTGTGAAAATTCATGTAAAAAATTATTTTTTACGTTTTTACCGTAAAAAATTTAAAAAATGCGTATAAAATGTAAAAAATACGTAAAAATGTAAAAAATACGTAAAAAAATAAAAAAATTCCAAATAATGGAAGCAAAAGATGTGACAAATAAAAGTATCATGGATGACGTCAATTCAATTTTAAAAGAATTAAAAAATAGCGATTTTGAAAAATCTATTTTGGACTTGGGTGGCAGGCGTATGAAGCTAGCTTGGAAACCCGCTGGTGTTCTCACCGTAACGCTTGACAAAGCCTTCCCTCGAATTTGCAGCATATGAAACAAATTATTATAAATGAACAACCCAGAAATGTAAACAAAGAAAAATATTTATTAGATCCCATTTGCGAAATTATTAATATACATATGTATGCCAGAAAAAGGAAGCTTCCATTGCAGATGCTGCGCGTATTTGGCTCAAATTTGAAACCACAAACACACCTAATTAAGCTGTTTGGAAAAATTCGAGAAAAGGTGTTGTTTTAACCCGCTAATTTAATAAAAGAACAACTTTAAATACTTTTATAAGAATTTGTATTTTATTGTCTGTCACTGGTTTTACATTTATTTTACATTATTTTATTTTCCATTAGTCATCACACTCGATTAGTGTTGCCGAGGTATCACACAGATCAGTCTTGCCGATGTAATAAATATCAGCATTGCCACATCCCTTCCACCTTTTTCAGCTTTAGTTTTAACGGTCATTGATGGGGAATCGACGACTTAAGGGCATCGATATTTCCGCTGTCCTGTGGACTGCTGTTCACTTCTGAAGCATTGAAGGTTGATGAAGATTGATTGTTGACGATGACGGGGGGCGGCTCCATACTAAGATGCTGGGCCGGCGGGTCCTCTGAAGATCGAGCTTTTGGAATCTTTTTAACCATGCTTATGTTTCTGGTATAAGTTCGTCCTGCTCCAGTAATTTTAACTTCACTCCCATTTCTCTCTATAACCTCGTAAATTGTTTTATCAAAATTAGGAGTGAGTTTATTGGGAAAGGTAACATTTTTCAATAACACCTTGTCACCCATTATGGTTGAACCTTCGTAGTGAACAGACGTGTTAGCGGAGTTTTTTTTTTACATACTAAACAAACAAAAATACAAACAAACAAAACATTCGTAATAAGTACTGATTCGTAATAAGTACAGTTTTTGTGAAATTTGCTTTATTTGCATTAATAATTTTTCATATAATCTGAAACAAGAAAAACAAACAAACAAAAACAACCGTAAACAAAGTGACTGAGGAATACTCTGCATGAGTACCTCAAAAACAAACAATTGTGAAGTGAGTTCTAACGGCAGAAATGCCTATTTTGCTGTGAGTTCTGATATTAATGCACACAATAAAAATAAAAAATCGGATGATAGTCTTTTTCTAACGGCAAAGCCAATTTTTCGCGAGCGATCAACTTCGCTTACTCCAATGCCAAGTAGTGATTCGTTAACATTACCGTTGCCTAGTAATTCTGTATTTAAGTCAGCGCCATTATCCGCTCCGGGCTCGTGTTCCTCACTTAACCAAGTTATTACAATAGACAATATTATTCAGAGCGCGGGCGAAGCCCAACTTCTTCAAAGATCTCATCTGTTCCCAAGATATCCAGGGATATCCACACCGCCACAGTTAACCGTCAAAACCGTTTTAAAATATTGCAGAATGACAACGACAAATCCGAAGCATCCTCAAAAAAAACCTCCAAACCACCACCCATCTATTTGAGGCAAAAAATTCTAACACACTTATCAAAAGGTAATGTCGGTCATTGGTGAAAAGGCATTTCACATTGTTCCAATAAAACGTGGTAACATTGACGAAAAAAAAGTTCAAATATAAGAAGAAAGAGATTTCCGCAAAATGGTTAATGAATTCGAAAAAAAATAAAACAAGTTTTTACACATTCCAGCTTAAAAGCGCTAAAGGCCTACAGATCGTACTGAAGGGCATAGATTCTTATGTTGTCCCTGCTGAAATAAAAGATGCTCCCACCCTCCAAGGATTCAAGGTAAAAAATGTATCCAACATAATAAACAGGGATAAGATCCCCCAACCTCTTTTTCCTGTTGAATTGGAGCCTAACGATGTAATATGAAGAAAAATGAGACCCATCCCATTTATAATTTAAAATAGCTCTTATATCGAAAAATCACAGTTGAAGAACCACACAAGCGTTCTGGACCCGTACAGTGCCATAATTGTCAAGAATACGGCCACACTAAAACTTATTGTAAATTACCTACTGTTTGTGTTGTATGCGGTGAATTACACAACACTGCTATTTGCAATAAGTCGAAGGACCAGAAGGAAAAGAAGTGCAGTAATTGTGGAGGTAATCACACTGCTAACTACAGGGGATGTCCTGTATACTCTTTCGTTAAACAGGCTATGAGTCAAAAGCCTAAAGTAGTCCCAGCGCAAACAGGAAATACGTACTCCGCCAATTATCCTGTAATGGCCCAACCAATCTCTACACAAGTATCGTATGCTGACGCTGTGAAGATCAACTCCGTTCCCATGCAAAAAGTGTCACCACCAACTAATACAATAAATGCAAATGCAAGCTTTAATTTCAGTCGCCTTGAAAATACTATTGATAATTTGGTGCAAACTATAAACAACTTTACAACAAATACGACTAGCATGATGCAAGAAATACTGCGAATGCAGAACACACTGCTTCTAGCATTAGTTAATAAGCCATGAATACGTTAAAACTATGTTTCTGGAACGCAAACGGCATTCGCCAACATAAAAACGAACTTGAGCACTTCCTCACGGAAAAAAATATTGATATAATATTGGTATCTGAGACTCATTTGACTTCGAGAAGCTTTTTTAAAATGAATGGCTACACTTTATATGATTCAAAGGACCCGAGAGGAAGAGCTTGCGGAGGATCAGCAATTCTAATAAAGTCAAGACTCAAGCACTATATTCTTGAGAACATTTGTGAAGACCATCTACAAGCAACGAATATTTGCATCGAAAATTTTTGTTCAAATCTCGTGATATCATCGATTTACTCCCCTCCCAGATTTTCAATCAGTGAGGATCAATACGAGGATTTTACAAAACTCTTGGCCCTTGTTTCGTAGCAGCTGGAGACTACAATGCAAAACATTCGTTCTGGGGATCGCGTCTTATTACACCTAGAGGTCGAGCATTGTTCAACACAATTTCAAAAATGGGTTTGGATGTCATTTCTAGTGGGGAGCCCACCTACTGGCCTACTGACATACAAAAAATTCCGGATGTTATAGATTTTGGGGTCATGAAAAATATGCCTAGAGATTTAATTCATGTTGAAGCTTCACATGATCTCTCCTCTGATCACTCTCCCATGATCGTTACAATTTGTAGCCCACTAAGAAGTGAATTACCTCACCCATATGTGAAGATGATAAATCGTGTTAACTTGCTGGGGTTCAAAAAATATCTCAGTAGTCATTGTACGGAAAACATCAGGCTTAGAACTCCCGATGATATTGAACTTAACATTGCCAATCTTACCGAGAATATTAAACAGGCTGCTAAACATGCCACTACCTCCCATCCGCAGACTGGGTTTAATAGAATTTATTCTGCGGATATTGAACGTCTCGTATGTGAAAAAAGAAGAGCTAGAAGGGAATGGCAACAGCACAGATCGCCCCAACATAAAATCAGACTTAGAGAATGCACTAAACGACTCCAAGAGTTGCTGGCATCTGAAAAATTTGCTTCTCTTAAGAACTATCTGGAAGGTCTCGATGTCACAGCAGCATCTAATTACTCCTTGTGGCGCGCTGCTAGAAAACTTAAAACACCCGTTGAGTTTAAACCACCCCTGCGCACTTCGACCGGAGGTTGGGCAAGAACCAATACTGAAAAAGGTAACATATTTGCTGAGCATTTAAAACACGTATTTACCCCAAACTCATGTACTGGTGCTGTTGATTTGCCGAGTGTAGTTGCTCTACCCCCTCGACCCATAAAGTTTAAGATGCGTGATGTACAAAAACTAATTGCTGAAACCAATCCGAAGAAGGCCCCGGGTATTGATGGAATTAGTAACAAGATGCTAATGAAGTTGCCTCGTATTGCTATTAGAATCCTGTTATTCATTTTTAATGGCATTTTACGAGTGGAGTATTATCCACACAGCTGGAAACTTGCCATGGTCAAAATGATTCCAAAGGCGGGAAAAGATCTTACTAAGGCTGAGTCATATAGGCCAATAAGTTTGCTGTCAACAATTTCAAAGCTCTTCGAAAAACTGCTCATGACAAAATTGTCCCCAATTCTAGCTGATAATGGATGCATACCGGACCATCAATTTGGTTTTAGAAGTCAGCAAAGCACCATTGAACAATGTCATAGATTGGTCCATTTCATAAGAAGAACATTTGAAGAAAAAAAGTATTGTTATTCCCTCTTTATTGATGTTTCTCAGGCATTTGATAAAGTGTGGCATGAAGGCCTAATTTTAAAATTGAAGACATATCTACCAATAAACATTGTAAATCTTTTGAAAAGTTACATTCTTGTCCGGAAGTTCACTGTTGTGGAAGGAGACTTCATGAGTGTGCCCGAAACTATCTCATCTGGGGTGCCACAGGGGAGTATACTGGGACCAGTTTTATATTTGATTTATACCTGTGATATGCCTCTGAGCAGTAATATCTTCACTTCTACATTTGCCGATGATACAGCCTGCCTTAGTATGCATGAAAACCCTCACGAGGCATCCCGATATCTTCAGAATCATATTAGCCTGTTGGAACTATGGTTGAACTTATGGAGAATAAAAGTAAATGAACAAAAGTGTGTTCATGTCACATTTACTCTACGAAGAGACACTTGTTCCCCCATTCGAATCAACAATCAAGTTGTTCCTCAACATTCACAGGTGAAATACCTTGGTATTCACCTTGACCGATGGCTTACATGAAAACACCACATTGACTCTAAGCTGACACAAATGAAGCTTAAACTAACCCAGTTACATTGGCTGCTTGGTAGAAATTCTACCCTCAGTCTAGATTGTAAACTTTTAATATACAAGTCGCTTTTGAAGCCGATATGGTGTTACGGAATTCAGCTATGGGGCACTGCTTCAGCTTCTAATGTAGAGAGAATCCAACGAATGCAAAACAAAATATTAAGGTTAATAACATCGGCTCCATGGTACATGAAAAATTCTATTTTACATCGTGATTTAAATATGCCACTTGTGACCGCTGAAATTGCAAAATATGCAGGCAAATATTTAACAAAACTCGAGTTCCATCCTAATCCCCTTGCTCGTAACATCTTGAACTTTCCTGGACACATCCGCTTAAAATAGAGAGACATTACGGCATTAATACGCAACTCTCCAGATGAAATTCTTTGAAAATATTTTTTGTGCGTAACATGAATTTTATGTATTATTAATTATTATCACTAAGTTTATGTCCGACACTGGTTGGGCCTAATAATTATTTATATATTTAAGATTTGGATACTTATTGTTAGTTCAGTTTTTGAAGATACAATAAACATTTAAAAAAAAACCTTGTCACCCACCATAATCTCAGATTCCTTTGCACCTCTCTTCGAGTCAGCTTTTTCTTTTCCTTTTTGCTTGTTAATTAAGTCATTATCTCTAGCATCAGTCTTGTTGAACCTTCGTAGTGAACGGACGTATTAGCGGAGTTTTTTTCTTACATACTAAACAAACAAAAATTACAAAAAAAAAATATTCTTAATAAGTACTGATTCGTAATAAGTACAGTTTTTGTTAAATTTGCTTTACTTGCATTAATAATATTTTTCGTATAAACTGAAACAACAAAAACAAACAAAAAACCACAAACAAAGTGACTGAGGAATACTCTGTATGAGTACCTCAAAAACAAAAAATTGTGAAGTGAGTTCTAACGGCAGAAATGCCTACTTTACTGTGAGTTCTGAAGCTCTTAATGCAAACAATAAAAATAAAAAATTTGATGATAGTCTTATTCTAACGGCAAAGCCAATTTTACGTGAGCGGTCAAATTCGCTTACTCCGATGCCAAGTAGTGATTCTATAACATTACCGCTGCCTACTACTTCTTTATTAAAATCAGCGCCATTATCCGCTCCGGGCTCGTGTTCATCACTTAACCCAGTTATCACTATAAACAATAATATTGAGAAACCTAAAGTGCCTGTCGGAATGGACAGATATATCACAGTAGTAAAGCGCGGGCGAAGCCCAAATTCATCTAAAATCTCATCGGCTCCCAAGATATCCAGGGATATCGACGCCAACTCAGCTAACCGTCTAAACCGTTTTAAAATTTTGCAAGATATCACCGACAAACCCGACTTACCCTCGAATAAAACCTCAAAACCACCACCAATCTATTTGAGGGAAAAAAATTCTAACACCCTTATTAAAAAATTAATTTCGGTCATTGGTGAAAAGGCATTTCACATTGTCCCAATCAAACGTGGTAATATTGATGAAACAAAGATTCAAATATACGAGGAAAAAGATTTCCGCAAAATGGTTAACGAATTCGAAAAGAATAAAACAAGTTTCTACACATTCCAGCTGCTAAAGGCCTACAGATCGTATTGAAAGGCATAGATTATTATGTTGTTCCTGAGGAAATAAAAGATGCTCTCACCCTCCAGGGATTTAAGGTAAAGAATGTCTCTAACATAATAAACAGGGAGAAGATCCCCCAACCTTTATTTCGTGTTGAATTGGAGCCAAATGATATAAAATTGAAGAAAAATGAGACCCATCCAATTTATAACCTAAAATATCTCTTATACCGAAAAATCACAGTTGAAGAACCACACAAGCGTTCTGGACCCGTACAGTGCCATAATTGTCAAGAATATGGCCATACCAAAACTTATTGTAAATTACCTACTGTTTGTGTTGTGTGCGGTAAATTACACAACACTGCTATTTGCAATAAGTCGAAGGACCAGAAGGAAAAGAAGTGCAGTAATTGTGGAGGTAATCACACTGCTAACTACAGGGGATGTCCTGTATATTCTTTCGTTAAACAGGCTATGAGTCAAAAGCCTAAAGTAACCCCAGTGCAAGCAGGAAATACGTACTCCGCTACTCATCCCCTAATGGCCCAACCAATCACTTCACATGTATCGTATGCTGACGCTGTGAAGATCAACTCTATTCCCGTTCAAAAAGAGTCACCACCATCTAATACAACAAGTGCAAACCCAAGCTTTAATTTCAGTCGCCTTGAAGCTACTATAGACAATTTTGTGCAAACTATAAACAACTTTACGACAAATATGACTAGCATGATGCAAGAAATGCTGAGAATGCAGAACACACTGCTTCTAGCATTAGTTAATAAGCCATGAACACGTTAAAAGTATGTTTCTGGAACGCAAACGGCATTCGCCAACACAAATATGAACTTGAGCACTTCCTCACGGAAAAAAATATTAATATAATGTTGCTATCTGAGACTCATTTGACTCCGAGAAGCTTTTTTAAAATGAGTGGCTACACGTTATATGATACAAAGGACCCGAGAGGAAGAGCATGCGGAGGATCAGCAGTTCTAATAAAGTCAAGACTCAAACACTATATTCTTGAGAACACTTGTGAAGACCATCTACAAGCAACAAATATTTGCATCGAAAATTTTTGTTCAAATCTTGTGATATCATCAGTTTACTCCCCTCCCAGATTTTCATTCACTGAGGATCAATACGAGGATTTTTACAAAACTCTTGGACCTTGTTTCGTAGCAGCTGGGGACTACAATGCAAAACATACGTTCTGGGGATCGCGTCTTATTACTCCTAGAGGTCGAGCATTGTTCAACACAATTTCAAAAATGGGTTTGGATGTCATTTCGAGCGGGGAGCCTACTTACTGGCCTACTGACATACAAAAAATTCCGGATGTTATAGATTTTGGTGTCATGAAAAATATCTCTAGGGATTTAATTCATGTTGAAGCTTCCCATGATCTCTCCTCTGATCACTCTCCCACGATCGTTACAATTTGTAGCCCACTAAGAAGTGACTTACCTCACCCATATGCGAAGATGATAAATAATGTTAATTGGCTGGGGTTCAAAAAATATCTCAGTAGTCATTGTACGGAGAACATCAACCTAAGAACTCCCGATGATATTGAACTTAACATTGCCAATCTTACCGAAAATATTAAACAGGCTGCTAAACATGCCACTACCTCCCATCCGCAGACTGGGTTTAATAGAATTTATTCTGCGGACATTGAACGTCTCGTATGTGAAAAAAGAAGAGCTAGAAGGGAATGACAACAGCACAGATCGCCCCAACATAAAATCAGACTTAGAGAATGCACTAAACGACTCCAAGAGTTGCTTGCATCTGAAAAATCTGCTTCTCTTAGGAACTATCTGGAAGGTCTTGATGTCACAGCAGCATCTAATTACTCCTTGTGGCGCGCTGCTAAAAAACTTAAAACACCCGTTGAGTCTAAACCACCCCTGCGCACTTCTACTGGAGGTTGGGCAAGAACCAATACTGAAAAAGGTAACATATTTGCTGGTCATTTAAAAAACGTATTTACCCCAAACACATGTACTGGTGCTGTTAATTTGCCGAGTGTAGTTGCTCTACCCCCTCGACCCATAAAGTTTAAGATGCGTGATGTAAATAAACTAATTTCTGAAACCAACCCAAAGAAGGCTCCGGGTATTGATGGAATTAGTAACAAGATGCTGATGAAGTTGCCTCGTATTGCTATTAGAATCCTGTTGTTTATTTTTAATGGCATTTTACGACTGGAGTATTATCCACACAGCTGGAAACTTGCCATGGTCAAAATGATTCCAAAGGCGGGCAAAGATCTTACCAAGGCTGAGTCATATAGGCCAATAAGTTTACTGTCAACAATTTCAAAGCTCTTCGAAAAGCTGCTCATGACAAAATTGTGCCCAATTCTAAATGATATTGGTTGCATACCGGACCATCAATTTGGTTTTAGAAGTCAGCATAGCACCATTGAACAATGTCATAGATTGGTACATTTTATAAGAAGAACATTTGAAGAAAAGAAGTATTGTTCTTCCCTCTTTATTGATGTTTCTCAGGCATTTGATAAAGTGTGGCACGAAGGCCTTATTTTAAAGTTGAAGACATATCTGCCAATAAACATAGTAAATCTTTTAGAAAGTTACATTCTTGCCCGGAAGTTCACTGTTGTGGAAGGAGACTTCATGAGTGTGGCCGAAACTATCTCATCCGGTGTGCCACAAGGGAGTATACTGGGGCCAGTTTTGTATTTGATTTATACCTGTGATATGCCTTTAAGCAGTAATATCCTAACTTCTACATTTGCCGATGATACAGCCTGCCTTAGCATGCATGAAAACCCTCACGAGGCATCCCGATATCTTCAGGAACATATTAACCTGTTGGAGCTGTGGTTGAACTTATGGAGAATAAAAGTAAATGAACAAAAGTGTGTTCATGTCACATTTACTCTACGAAGAGACACTTGTTCCCCCATTCGAATCAACAATCAAGTTGTTCCTCAACATTCACAGGTGAAATACCTTGGTATACACCTTGACCGACGGCTTACATGGAAACACCACATTGATTCTAAACTGACACAAATGAAACTTAAATTAACCCAGATACATTGGCTGATTGGTAGAAATTCTACCCTCGGTCTAGATTGTAAACTTTTAATATACAAGTCGCTTTTGAAACCCATATGGTGTTACGGAATTCAGCTATGGGGCACTGCTTCAGCTTCCAATGTAGAGAGAATCCAACGTATGCAAAACAAAATTTTAAGGTTAATAACATCGGCTCCATGGTACATCAAAAATTCAATTTTACATTGTGATTTAAATATGCCACTTGTGACAGCTGAAATTGCAAAATATGCAGGCAAATATTTAACAAAACTCGAGTTCCATCCTAATCCCCTTGCTCGTAATATCTTGAACTTTACTGGACACATCCGCTTAAAAAAGAGGGATACTACGGCTTTAATACGCCACACTGCAGATGAAACTTTTTGAAAATATTTTTTGTGCTTAACTCTACATTTATGTATTTTTAATTACTATCACTAAGTTTATGTCCGACACTGGTTGGGCCTAATTATTATATCTATATTTAAGATTTGAATACTTATTGTTAGTTCAGATTAATGAAGATACAATAAATAAAATTAGTGAAAAAAAAAATTATCTCTAGCGGACGAATCAATTACATCTTCTGTTATCTCCTCAATTCCTGGAATCTTATCACGAATACGTCTGTTGAACATTAGTTCACTTGGTGGCGAGCCTGTTGTACCATGAGGCGTAACGTTGTACATTAGGAGGAACTTCTGGATTTCTTCTTTATAATTACGTTTATTTGCTGCAGCAATTTTTAATCGTTTTACAAAAGACCTGTTCATATTCTCGACTTCGCCATTTGCCTGGGGCCAGTAAGGTGGTGTTCTTATTATCGTTATATTATTTTCGGCGCAAAAACTTTTGAATTCAACGCTGACATATTGCCTTCCATTATCGGTTCTTATTGTTTTAGGTAAACCAAGTCTGGAGAAAATCTCTTTCATAGCTTTGATTATAACATCGGAGGAAATTCGCTTCAGGAAAACAACTTCTTGGTATCGCGAGTAGTAATCAATGAGCACTAGTACATTCTCGCCATTAGGTAATGGCCCTAGTAGATCAGTTGCTAAACATTGCCAGGGCCCATTCGGGAATGGATGCCTGTGCATTGGAGTTGGATTTGACGGTTGTGAAACCAAGAGGCAATCGCGACATGTTGTTACAAAATTCTCGGCATCCTTGTCTATTAGTGGCCACCAGACCTTGGAACGAAGACGGCGCTTCATTGCCGACTCCCCAGGGTGGCCAATTCAAGTAACATTGACTTTAAATATTTTGGTATTATGATACGGTTTCCTCTCAGCAAAATCGATTCAATTGCCGATAATTCAAAACGAAAAACATAGTACGGGTTAGAAGTGTTCGAGTCCCAACTATCATTCTCCATACAGGAAATTGCATCACGAATATCCAGTCTTTAGCACTTTCTTTGCTAATTAGTGAAATGGTCAATGTGGCTGGAACAGTATTTTCAAGTACATGGAAGATTGACTCTTCGCAAAACCCATCAAAAGAGTCCTCATCAGAAATTTTACACAACCTAGATATTGAGTCCGCAATGTTGTCTTTTCCAGGGCGATAGATTACCTTGAATTTGAATGCTTGCAATCTAAGTAGCCATCTTTCGATTCTAGCCGGAGGTCTTGAAGTCGGTTTGAAAATGGTTTCCAGTGGCTTATGATCGGTCAAAAGTTCAAAATCTAACCCACCTAGGTAATAATAAAACCTCTCTACTGACCACACCAAAGCCAAACTCTCCTTTTTCAGTTTGAGAATATCTTTTCTCAACGGCAGATAAACTTTTGCTCGCAAAAGAAATAATTCTGGGTTCACCAGCAGCGTTGAATTGTAGCAGAACGGCTCCTAAAGCCACGGGGCTAGCGTCGGCTATTACACGTATTCTTAATTTGGGATCAAAATAGGAAAGATTTGGAATTTCAGATATCATCGTTTTCAGTTTACAAAAAGCTTCCTCCTGTTTACGATCCCATACAAATTTTGCATCCTTTGTAAGCAATGACCTAAGGGGATCGGTGCTGTCTGCTAAGTCGGGCAAGAATTTCCCAATATACGTGACTAATCCCAAAAAACTGCGTACCTCATCCTTGGATTTAGGAGCACGAAATTGTTGTATAGCTTTTATTTTTTCGGGATCTGCAGTAAAGCCATCTGCCGAAATTATGTGTCCCAGAAACATAAGTTTTTCAGCTTTCCAAACACACTTTTCTCGATTTAAGGTAACGTTATTTTTCTCTAAGATATTAAGGACAGTCTTCAATGCCTTATCATGATCCTCTGCGCAGGCCCCAAAGATGATAATATCGTCAATATAATTTAGAGCATTTTGGCATGTTGAAAGCATTCCTTCCACAATTTTTTTAAAAAGATGATAATATCGTCAATATAATTTAGAGCATTTTGGCATGTTGAAAGCATTCCTTCCACAATTTTTTTAAAAATTTCGGCAGCTGAGTTGACCCCAAACATCAATCGTTTGTATCTGAACAAACCTTTATGTGTTATAAAGGTTGTGATTTCACGACTTGACTCATCCAATTCTATTTGATGGTATGCGGATTTAAGGTCCAGTCTAGAGAAGATTTTTGCAGACTTCAGTCTACTCATGAATGATTCGAAAGTGGGTAGAGGGTGATTTTCGCGAAGAATGGCCCGATTAGCACATCTCATGTCAACACATATGCGGATGTCATCATTCCCCTTGAACGCAATCACTATTGGAGAAATCCATCTACTGGGACCAACAACAGGTTCTATAATGTCAAGACGTAATGCCTCATCTAATTTATTAGCCACCTTATCCTCCAACGCAATAGGGAGACGACGTACTGGTTGTTGGGCTGGCTTAATTGTATGGTCTATAGATAATGATACCTTGACGCCATGTATTTTAGGAAATGGTTGGTGTTTCTTTTCCTGAACAAGATTGACACCTAGCTCCAGTTTTAGTACATTAAGTTGGAGGGTTGTTTCTCTTCCCAGGAGAGATTGGTTTCCGTTTTTGATAACATAGAAAGAAGAAATTATTTCATTCCGATTGCCTTCTCTTATAGGTGCGTCAAAGACTATGACAATTTCCAGTGGGTGTGTGGCGGCATATGCCTTAAACTTGTTGGCAGAATGTGAACGCATATGCCATATTACTGCTTCGGATTTCTGTAATAAATTCCAATCGTCTTCACTTATAAGATTAAACCGACAACCTGAATCAATAACCATAGAAATATCTTTTCCTCCTATAGTGCAGCGTATATTTTCATCATTATGTTCATCATTCACAATTTTAAAACATCCGAACTCACGAATTTCAGAAGTCAAATTTTCTTCTTCCGCAATACTTCGAACATTAGATGTTATTCGCTGCCTTTTGTAAGGTCCATTATTATTGTCGTTATCAATCTTCCTTTCTTGGTTCTGCATTTCGCAGCAAAATGACCAATCAATGAACACTTATTGCATTTTGCATTTCTGGCAGGGCATTCAAAAGAATTTGATATATGCCCTTTTCTTCCACACCGACTACATTCAATTGATGTATTCGATTGTGTGTTAATTTTGAGGAAACCTTGTTTACTTGCTCGTTTTCATTCCATTGCAACATGCTACGAGAAGTTTTGGTGATATGTTCGTACACTTGACATGCTTCTATTATTTCTAATAGGCTCTGCTCTTTCTCCAATAATCTTTTTTTTAAATCAAGAGGTGCCCAAGAATCTATTATTTTATCTTTTATGGAAATTTCTTCGATTTCCTCTTTGGTATTGCCGAATGAACACTTTGCCACCTGTTGGCGCAATCGGAGCAAAAATTTGTTAAAATTTTCACCCTCAGCAGGAGTTATACTTCGAAACAAATGCCTTTCAAATGTTGTATTTCTCTTCGGAGAGAAATATTCATTTAATTTTGATACTAAAACGTCATAAACTTTAACATCAGCTGAACCCTTTTCCAATAGAGCTCTGTCTGTCACTGGTCACTAGTTTTACATTTATTTTATATTATTTTATTTTCCATTACTCATCACACTCGATTAGTGTTGCCGAGGTATCACACAGATCAGTGTTGCCGATGTAATAGATATCAGTATTGCCACAGGTGTAAAATGGCTCTAAATAAATATGCTTTAACTGCATATTACTTGCATCCATTTTATGATAATTGCGTATTAAAAGAAAATCACATTGACATGATAAACGAATTGCTCCTCGAAAACTTAAATAGTGATGGTTTAGAAGATTGGTGCAATTTTAAAAACAAATCTGGTATATTTTCCACTCTTTACGGTAAAGATATTACAAAAAGTGATGTTTTCTGGGCGACAGCTGAAATTAGACACAAAAACTTAGCTTTGTCGGCGATGAAACTGCTCAACATTCCAGCATTGTCGGCGCAAATCGAGAGATTGTTCTCCAATTGGGGACGGGTTCATAGTTCTCTCAGGAACAGATTATCGTTTGAACATTCCAAAAAATTAGTTCATGCATACTTTTCGTTAAACAATAATAACATCTACGACGATGACTATGATTAAACATTAAATTCGTAAAGCTTCATGTGTACAATAGATTTTTTTTAATATTTATTCAAATCCATGTGAACAATAACTTTAGTTCAAATTTATTATAAATTACTTACATTTTTATCCACAAATAAAAAGCATAAATGATTAAAAAAAAATAAAATAATAAAAACAAGCAAAAGAAATAAATATGTTTACATATGCATATATGTATTTAGTTAGCTTTTATACATGTATATAAAAAATAACACGCTTAAATTTTTTTATTTAAAATAAACAAAATTTGTACTTCGTAGTATAGTAATAAAAAGGATATTAAAATTTGAGATAATAGAAGTGCGTACTTAAAATTAATTTCATTTTAAAATGAAGATTTTTTAGCAGAGCATACATAGTGTGATATATTTTCGCAGTTCTTTTGGTTGCATTGTGCTATTAATAGTTTTAAAATCAAGACTGTTGCGAAATTTAGTTTTTATCAAACTCAGTTGGAAAACATCATTTCGGCTGCAGCTGAACCATGGGGCAAATTGACAAGCTCAGCGAAACATTTTTCGTTGACTCCATTTCTGCACATTGATATTTTACCCCAAAATTCAATAATATCCATATCGCTCTTTACGGCAATAATTGAAAACTTTAGTAGTCTCCATTGATGTAATATTTTTTCCTCATTATTATTCGTTAAATTCGGGAAAGACGACAATAACGGCTCAATTTTTATTTCTGAATAACTTAACACTTGAGGTGGTGTTATGATATCAAGATTTTTTAAGTCTTTTCGTGAAAAATCAAAACATTTCGAAATTTCTTTTAATAGTTCTATATAAAAAGATTGCATATTTTTTATTTCATATCTTTCCAAGTGTGAGAACTTATTTTGTTCAATTCATAGCTCAGCTTTTCGGCCGATAAAGATGTTTTACACGTTAAGATAGTTATTTTTGTCTAACAAATTTAAATTTTCTAATGAATTTAAACTTTTAACGAATTCAATTTTAGTAAAATTGCTCAAAATGAATTTAAAACTTAATGCAATTTGAGTATAAACGTAAGGAAGGCGCACTTCTTCTAACTATAATTCCTTATTTATAATATACGAAAGAAATAAAAAGTATATTTTCAAACTTGGTTCACCCATTAGTTCCCCAATTTACAAGCTTCTATGCCGTTTACCTTAAAGAATGTTGATATAAAATATAACTGCAAGGCGGGCCACTGGTCAAAAAAATATTCACATCTCCAAAAAAATATTCACATCTCCACATTAAAGAAAAAAATAACCACTTTTGGTTAGAAATAACCAAAAACGGCAGCCCTGATAACAAATATAATTTAGTTTTGAATTGTAAATTTTTTTGGACAAATCGTATATATTATTTTCCTTGCCCTGTAATTCTAAATTAATATCATTAAGAAAGCCAGTCGTATCTACCAAAAATGCTAAGTCTATAATAAACTGATCAGTTTTGGGATGATCTGATAAGCTGTTATCAATTTTTTCCAACACTGTAATTGAAAAAAATGTATAAGCATCAAGCTAACATGTGCACTCGCAAAAGTCTGTTGAACGATTAAACTAAAGAGCATAAGAAAAAAAGGGGTGTTGCTTATAAAC
Source organism: Germaria angustata (assembly GCA_963681545.1). Classification (NCBI taxonomy): domain Eukaryota; kingdom Metazoa; phylum Arthropoda; class Insecta; order Diptera; family Tachinidae; genus Germaria; species Germaria angustata. The sequence goes on along the minus strand of OY813003.1, from coordinate 11,032,903 downwards.
AATTGTTTGATGAAATGTCCACCGCTGATATAAAGTAAACAAAACTTCCAGTTCACAGTATAATAGTTTGAGACTATAGAATTACTTATTAAAATTCATTGCATTTTGCGGTGAATTTTCACTTGTAATAATAATAAAAACAAGCAAAAGAAATAAACATGTTCACATATGCATATATATATTTAGTTAGCGTTTATACATGTATATAAAAAATAACACGCTTAATTTTTTTTATTTAAAATAAACAAAATTTGTACTTCGTAGTATAGTAATAAAAAAAGATATTAAAATTTGAGACCATAGAAGCGCGTACTTAAAATTAATTTCTTTTTATATATTTATATATGTGATATATTTTCGTTTTTACACAGTTCTGTTGACTGCATTATGCTATTAATAGTTTTAAAATCAAGACTATTGCGAAATTATTTTTTATCAAACTCAGTTAGGAAAACATCCTTTCGGCTGCAGCTGAACTATGGGGAAAACTTAGCAATTTTTGCATGAAATTGATAAGCTCAACGAAACATTTTTCATTGGTTCCATTTTTGTACATTGATATTTTATCCCAAAATTCTACAATATCCATATCGCTCTTTACAGCAATATTTGAAAACTTTAGTAGTCTCCATTGATGTAATATTTTCTCCTCATTATTATCCGTTAAATTCGGGAAAGACGACAATAACGGCTCAATTTTTATTTCTGAATTACTTAAAGTCTTTTCGTGAAAAATCAAAACGTTTTGAAATTTCTTTTAATAGTTCTATATAAAAAGATTGTATATTTATTTTGTTCCATCCATACTTCAGCTTTTCGGCCGATAAAGATGTTTTCCACGTTTAGATAGTTATTTTCGTCTAACAAATTTAAATTTTCTAATGAATTTAAACTTTTAACGAATTAAATTTTAGTAAAATTGCTCAAAATTAATTTAAAATTTGATTCAAGTTGAGTATAAACGTATGGAAGGCGCACTTGTTCTGACTGGAATTCCTTACCTAAATTATTAATCACATTTATAATATACGAAAACTTTAGTTCCCTCAATTCAAAAGCTCTTATGCCGTTTACCTCCAACTTCGGAACGATCTGAACAGCAACCCCTGGGGACTCGGCTATAAGATCGTTACGAGGAAGCTGAATGCGAACCATGCTGCTCGGCATATAGGGAACGATATCAACCACATCGTGGATAACTTGTTTCCCATGCACACTCCACTGCACGATGAACGCGAAGTCCCTGCTGATGGGATGCACACGCCCTTTGCTGAAGAAGAGCTAAAAATCGCGGCTAGAAGTCTTAAGAGGGGTAAAGCCCCCGGGCCTGATGGAATACCAGCGGAGACGCTCATACTTTTAGCCGAAAATCGGCCAGACGCTCTGCTCAAAGTGTACAACGCTTGTATTGCCCAAGGTACTTTTCCCAAAGAGTGGAAAAGACAAAAGCTCATACAAACGCAACCATCAGCTTACCGCCCTCTATGCATGCTAGATAGCACAGGCAAACTATTAGAGAAGCTTCTGCAACGCAGATAAGCAGAATCCATCGAGGCAGCCGGAGGACTATCGGAGAGGCAGAACGGCTTTCGACCCGGAAGATCGACTCTTGGTGCCATTGAAGATGCAGTGAGAAGTTTCGAAAACGCACAGAACGGACGCTCCTACCCGAAACGTATAATCGTCCTAGCTACACTTGATGTGCGCAACGCTTTTAATAGCTTACGATGGGCAAATGTTATCAAGGCATTGCGGGAAAGATTCCGCATACCTAGATATCTTATGAGAATTCTCCAGAGCTATCTTAGGGACCATAAACTTATATACGACCCACCAGACGGCCAGCTAGTTAGAACGATTACATCGGGGGCAGCCCAGGGATCCGTCCTGGGTCCGGACCTCTGGAATCTAAGCTATGACGAGATATTAGGAATAGATATGCCAGAAGACACACACCTTGTGGGGTACGCGGACGACATAGCGGCGGTCATTTCGGCACGGGACGTGGACGACGCTAAAAGAAAATTGAATCAGGTAATGATAAGGACTCGAGCATGGCTCGAGGACCATGGGCTCGAACTTGCGGTGAACAAAACTGAATTAATCATGATGACGCGAGGGCATGTGCTACTAGAAATTAGCATGCAGATAGATGGCATGCTCCTGGTGACGAAAAGGGCAATAAAATATCTGGGCGTAAAAATCGATAGTAGGCTCACTTATTGGGCCCAGATAAAACATGCGGCTGCAAAAGCAGCAAAAGTTTAAGGCATGTTCAGCAGGCTAATAGCAAACATTGGCGGGCCCACACAGAGCAAGAGGAGGCTGTTTATGCCAACCACAAATTCTATACTGCTATATGGCAGCGAAATTTGGGGAAATGCACTGAGAGCAAAGTCTAAGCGTAAGGCTCTAGAAGAAGTCCAACGCACAGCGGCACTCAGAATCGCCTCAGCCTACCGTACAGTTTCAGGCGCGGCGGTTTTCGTAATAAGTGGAGAGATTCCGGTTGATCTCTTGGCGCGCGAACGGAAAGAGGCATGGGTCTCTAGGGGGGCGGAAATTAATATTAATGCTGCAGAGCAGAGATCTGGAACCATCCAGCGGTGGCAAAACAGATGGAACGCAGAAACGTCCGGTAGATGGACGAAGAGGCTCACTCCTAATAGAAAGGTGGACTCAAAAGAAATTTGGGGAGATTAACTACTTCCTGACCCAGTTCCTTTCAGGTAATGGATACTTCCGGAAGTATCTACACCGTATGGGCAAAACGGGTAGTTCCAGTTGCATCTACTGCGATACATTAAAAGACGATGCAGAACACAATTTTTTCAACTGCATCAGATGGAATACTGAGCGAATCGCATTAAGAGAGCAGATTGGCGTTTTCACCCCTGCCAACATAGCTGACAGAATGCTCGAATGCGAAAACGCATGGAATGCTGTGAGTAACTACATCTAGTATGTCTTAAGAAAAAAGAAAAGAGACCTCGATGCACGGCAAAATGAGTTCCCATCAACGGAGACTCAGCAAGAATGAGCCAGCAGCATGAAAATGACGGACCCAGACGTGGGTGTTACGAGCAAAGTATTTCTTATGAGGATGAAGTTTCTGGGCCTTCTCGAAGTAATGTAGAAAACAGTCGCGGGAAGGCATCCCACCAGAAACGGAGGAGGGAGTTTTTTAGTGAATGACACCACACAACGCAGTCGACGACGGTCACTGTAAGTGCGAAGGCATTTTCAACCCTACCTCGCCCGTCAAAAAAAAATGCCGTTTACCTCAAAGAATGTTGATATAAAATATAACTGCAAGGCGGGCCACTGTTCAACAAAATATTAACATCTCCAAAAAAATATTCACATCTCCACATTAAAGAAAAAAAAACCACTTTTGGTCCTACCAGCACACATTTTTGCTATGCTAAAACATCTGATATCATAAGCATTGTCAGTGGAAAATAGAACACCATTAAAGATGGGCTTACGTTGTATCGATCTCATTCAGGTTACCTGATATAACCACCGTGTTTTATCTTTAAATGCATATAAGATTTATTTTTATCAGTTCTTTGGCAATTTTTACTTCTTTTTTAAATGTGCTACAGATAAAAAAGACTTTGTATCTACTTTTCTTCACAAATTATAAAAATCAAAATGGCGACATGGAATTTCATCTTAAGTGTTCGATATGCAAAAAAAATTTATGTATCTACATATAAAAAAATGACAGTATTTAAAGTGTTGCCAGAAGGGAAGGAATGTTAGAGTTGCAACAATTCTCCCCCACTTAATCTTGTCCTTCCACTTCATCTCCAACGACATAGTCCTTCAGATGTTGTGGCAGCTTCCGTTGTCTAGTTGTTTTCCGAGGCAACTTTTGACATTGTACTTAATTTTGATCGGCATTTGTTGGTTCAGCTGCAGCTTCTTCGTTGACGGGACAACTTACGTCGGTTGTCTGTTCTATAGACGCATGAATTGGTGGATGCAAAAGGCCTTGTTGGAATTCTTCTTGACTTATCGTTTGTCCGTTACATTCAAGATTTTCTTTAGGTGAAACGTTTTCCTCATACTTATTTTGAACGCTGGTTAGACGCAGTTGATCTATATGTCGTTTAAAAATGTACCCATCATCCAGTTTAACCATGTAGTGCAGATGACCTAATTTTTCAATAATTACACCAAACTTCCATTCCTCTTTGTTTGCAGTATAATAACGTGCCTGAACTCTATTCCCCACATGCAATTGTCTGGAAGATGTACAGGGATTAGTTGTTTTATTGGTGGCTGTGGGCTTAAGGGCATCCACGCGAATTCGTATTTGCCGACCTAAATATTGTTCTGCTGGTGTTTTCCCATTCTGGAGAGATGTGGCTCGATACCTGAATATTATCTCCTTAATTTTCTTTTGAAGCGGTATGTTCTCCTCTGTCATAGCTGCTAATCGTTTTTTTAGTGTTTGAACGTTCCTTTCAGCTGGACCATTCGTCGCTGGGTGCCCAGGTGCAATAAATATTTGGAAGATGCCAGCTTCATGACAAAAAGTTGTAAATTCATTACTTGTAAAAATTGTGGCGTTATCCGATACTAGCACGTCCGGATATCCATTTCTCGAAAATATTGTTTGTAAAATATCTATTGTTGAAGACGATGATGGCGCTGCTGTACAAACTCATACTTCTGCCCATTTAGACTTTGAATCCACCACCATCAAAAAATATCGACCATGATATGGACCGGCGTAGTCCATATGTACGCGTTGCCAATTGTGTTCCGGTTCTTCCCAAGAATGAAGTGTTGTTTTTGGAGAATTGTTTTGAATGGATGCACACGCAGAACAGGAACGCACGTACTTTTCTATGTCTTTATCTATAGATGTCCAAAATACATATCTTCTTGCTAACTGCTTCATCTTCGTTATACCCAAGTGAGTGTAGTGCAGCTCCTGAAGGACGCATTGTTGTAAAGATTTTGGAATTACCACACGTTGCCCTTTAAATAGAATATCTGAATCTATTATAAATTCAGATTCAGAGTTTTGGTTGTTGCGTAGTTTATATATTAGCTCAGATAACATAGCATCCTTCGATGTTTCCTCTTGGACTCTTTTGAAATTTAGTAGTCTTGAATTGATCTGATTTATTGTTGAGTTACAAATTAAATTCACTTCCTGATCTATTGCACTCTGTTTAGAAGATGTTGATTCTACAGTAGCTCTGGAAAGATAGTCGACATGCACAATTTCATCACTTTTCTTTGCTACTACCTTGTAATTGTATCCTGTTAAAAATGCGGCATATCGTTGTTGCCGGGCTGACGTCATTTGCGGAAGCTTCGAATTTTGATGAAATATTCTTGACAACGGTTGGTTATCTGTAACTAGTTTGAAGGGTCGACCAAACACGTACTCGTGAAAACGTTGAACAGCGAAGACGATGGCTAAAGCCTCGCGGTCTAATTGGGAGTAATTTTGCTCTGCCGCTGTTAAAGCTCTTGACGCAAAAGCGATCGGTTTTTCATCATCCTCGATTAAATGTGATAAAACACATGCTATACCTTTAGGACTGGCGTCACATGTAAGCTGTATTGGTAGTTTTGGGTTAAATGGCATCAAAACACGATCACTTGCGATTTCCTTTTTCAATTTTTCGAAAGCATCTTGACAGTGAGTTGACCATATAAACTTTGAGTTTTCACGTAAAAGGTGACGCATTGGAGCATTTGCCTAAAAAACGTCTTAATTCATCAACAGATGTTGGTGTTGGTATTTCCAAAATTGATTTCACCTTTGAACAGGATTTTTGGACTCTATTATGTTCAATCGTGTGACCTAAGAATTCAATTTTTTCATCGAAAAGGGAGCACTTTGATACGTTTAGATGTAGGTCTAATTTTTCTAATTGTGTCAAGCATTTTCTTAAATTTTCTCTACATTCGACCATTGTTTCCCCATGTATAATAATATCGTCAAAATATGACTCAGTTTTTGGAACATCTCGTAAAATCTGATTTGTTATCCTGTTAAATTCAGCTGGAGCCGTTTTCACTCCAAATGACAGTCTATTCATACGATAAGTTCCTCTGTGTGTTGAAATTGTTTGAACAATACTTGATTCCTTGTCCATGCAGGTAGGCTTTATACAAGTCTAAACGGCAAAAATATCTCGAATTGCTAAGACTATTAAAAATGTGGTCTATTTTCCTTATAGGGTAGTGTGAATTAACAAGACGTTGGTTCACCCCTACCTTATAATCTACACACAGACGTACTCCACCATCAACCTTTGGTATGACCACCAGGGGCGATCCCCAATCACTCTTTGACGTCTTAGTAATGATACCTGCTTTTTCCAGTGTGTCTAGTTCCTTATCAACACGATCAGTTAACGACTAAGGAACAGGGCGTTCTTTTGTATAGACTGGAGTTACATTTTCACGAAGTTTTAACGAGACTCTGTAGTCAGGGATGCACCCAATTTTTTCTTCGAATACGGCAGAAAATTCTGATTTTAGTTTGTTGACTTCCTCTGATTTATTTAATATATCTATAACGTTCACATTAGAACACACTTTGTCTAAGTCGTTTAAATTAATTTTGAGACCACGTATCCAGGACCTTCCCATTAGAGCAGCGCATCCATCGGGAACCACATACATACATATCATCTTTAATCGAAATACCGTTATGTTTCACGTTGACCCTTATTTTCTCATCTGAAAAAAATTTTTCATGTAAATATGTACTAAATGTTAACTGGGATGGCAATAATTTATTAGGCAGCTGTAACCCATAGAATTTGTCTCGAGGTATTAATGTATACTTAGAACCGGAATCAACTTCGAATACAAAAGGCTTCCCCTCTATTTGAACGTTTGCATAATAGCGATCAGAATCCGGATAGCTGTTGTTTCCGTATACCTCTACAATATTGTAAACCCCATATTCTGGCTCTTCCTTTTGTTCTTCCAAAACCTCCGAAATTGCATTGGTACTGTTCCCCAACAGCGTAGAAATACAAACTTTCGCTACGTGGCCATTTTTATCGCACGAGTTACACTTTAAATTTGCTTTGCTTGTTCGGCAATATTTAACGAAATGGTTGTTCCTTCCACAACGGAGACATAAGCCTGCTATTCCTAGCTGTTGATAATTTAAATTTTTGTTCTGTGTTCTGGCACTCTGAAGGGGTTTATTAAAGCAATCTGATTTTCTGTTTGTGAAGACATACTTCGGGTATGTTATTTGCACTTTGACCGGAAATTTCTCTAGCATCTATTTTTGTGGCTTCAATAGATATGGCTTGTGTAACAATTTCGTGAAACCTAGATGTACTTGACTGTAAGAGTCTTTCTCGAATGTAGTTGTCCTTTATGCCTCGAATAATCTGTGCTCTTAAAAACAGGTCAGCAACTGAGGATACAAATTCGCATTCATTTATATCTGTGCGTAAAACTGCAACATATTCTGCTATGGACTGACTGTCAGACTGATACTTTGAAAGAAATTGATGTTGAGCAACCAATATGTTTTTTTTCGGGGACAAGTGCGTTTCCAATATTTTTAGTAACTCATCGTACTTGAGCTCATTTGGAGTTTTCGGCGCCGCCAACGCTGAGACCATGTTAAACTTACTAGCTTCTATCGAATTGAGTAACAATTTCGCACAGTAATCTGGATTTGAGGTTATGTTCTTCATTGAAACATAATTTTTGAACCGTTGTATGTAATTTTTGTACAATTCTTTCGCTTCGTCGAATGGTTCAAAATTTGGCACCAGCGCCGCGTTGATATTAGTATTTTGGGCAGCACTAGACGTTGAAGTCCCCATTTGTAGTATTTGAGACACCATTGTCTGCTGCATTTTCATGAATTCCGCAAATTGCTTTTCATTCATTTTCCCACTCTTGGTTTATCCTCGTCACCAAACTGTTGTATCTTTAAATGCATATAAGATTTATTTTTATCAGTTCTTTGGCAATTTTTACTTCTTTTTTAAATGTGCTACAGATAAAAAAACTTTGTATCTACTTTTCTTCATAAATTATAAAAATCAAAATGGCGACATGGAATTTTATCTTAAGTGTTCGATATACAAAGAAATGTATGTATCTACATATATAAAAAAATGACAGTGTTTAAAGTGTTGCCAGAAGGGAAGGAATGTTAGAGTTGCAACACACCGTATTCCAGGCGGAGATCATCATAGGTTCTTTGGCATGAAGGCATCAAGTGCTACGTTAGTACTGACGAGTATACGAAAGCAGCCTCGGTTTCAGAATTGGCTCACAATAAGTCGTATAGCGAGGGTACTCGCAGCATTTGCTGCTAACCTAATAAGATTTTGCAAAAGCAAAATAATACGAAATTCTCTGCATATTTAAGAAAAAAAGAGAACAAAAGTCTTTTGTAAAACTCTTAATATTTGCACTATTGGTGTGAATTAGAAATAAAGTGGGATGGTATAACATTTCTACAACACTTAGAAATACAACATGAAATTTTCTTGACTTGTTCTAGCCAAGCTAAAATAAAATATTAGTCTTTTTTTTAATTATGGTACAAACTCAGCATGAACTGAAGTTCTTTAATTGGTGTACACTCCATTGTAGTAACGGAAAAACAACGAAAGACCCACGTCACTGTAACGAGATACATATGTCAAAGATTTACGTCAGTACCTGTCATAAGACCTAACCTGACGGTGCTCTTCGCACTGGGTGAATAAAGCCGTTCACCACCGTCCCCGTCGTCCCTTCCAGAGGCACATACAGGGTGACGATCTACATGTGCCCTTGATAGGGACGACATGGTAGCAAATTCTGTACAGGCTGTACAACCATGTACAGACATTTTGCTAAAGTGCTGGAGCTATCTAACCTCCTACCACCCCAATGGCTTAGCAGTAAAAAGTCCCCCTATCAAATAGACAACTCACCAACCGCAACCGTCAGGGCAGCTCTGTCGAATAGCAATACCTCCAATCCCTTTTTAATCTTCACAGGGGTCTTGTGGTTTATATACGCAATAATGTTGTGTACCAGTGCCAGCAATCCCTAGACACATTTGATCCAGAATTCAACTGTCTCTGGGTTAAATTCATGATCAGGTCACATATTTTGCACTTCGGGTTTCTTTACAGAAGCCCAAACACAGAAAAGGAAAAAACTATATACAGCTTCGACGCCCTATCTGATTCCATATCAAAGATGCTCGAGAGTTGTCCGAACAGTGAAATCGTTATTGCTGGTGATTTTAATGTTCACAACATATCGTGGCTTCGCCATTCAGGTCAAACAACTCCAGAAGTCCGTTATGTTGAGTTGTTCGCCGCGCACAACCACCTCGTGCAATTTGTTAATGAACCAACACATATCTCATGTGTTGAAGGGCACCAAAACAATACTCTCGACCTTTTCCTCACTTCGCACTCCCAAAAGTATGAAGTAAGCGTAAATGCATCTCTCGGCAACCCGGATCATTGTACCATATCTGCCTCCTTTTCGTTCTCAGCAATTCATAAGGCCTCACGACCGGCTACGAGACGATTAAAATATATCTACGAAAAGGCTCGTTGGGCAGAGCTCAACAATTTCTTTCGGCACTTCAATTGGAAAGTTTGCTTCCAAGACAGTGACGTAAATGCCATGGGAAAAATGGTAGAAAATATAATTTTGCTAGGAATGAAAGCTTTCATTCCAACAAAGCAAATCGTGATTAAACAGAGATCAAAATCTTGGTTCAATCAGACGTGCAAAGATGCAGTCATATCCAGAGAGGAAGCTTTCAATATCTGGCGTAAAAATAAGAATCCAGATACTGACTCGCTGCGCAAAAAGGTGAGATCTTCATGTGCCAGAGTACTAAGACGCGAAAAAGCTCACTACGAGCAGCGCCTTCGTGCTTTAGCTCTTGCTGCTAGGGGCAACAAAAGCTTATGGTCATTCTTTAAAGGAATCAATGATAATGCTAGTTCTTCAATTCCAATTCTTTTAAAGGATGACCAAATATTCACTGACCCGATTGATAAAGCTTACCTACTTGCGGAATTATTTGCAAGTAACTCCAACTTGCCGGAAAGCAATCAACCACTGCCCGACCTCGAAAGAGTATTTGTAACTATGCCAAAAATATTCTTTCGAGCACGTGCAGTTAAAAAGGTATTGGCTGATCTCAATGTAAATAAATCTTCTGGACCGGATGGAATCCCAGCTCTGGTCTTGAAGCAGTGCTGTTCGACGCTAGCTCGTCCATTAGCAAACCTTTTCAGTACATTGTACCATGATGGAGAATTTCTATTGTGCTGGAAGGTTGCTAATGTAACGCCAATCCCCAAAAAAGGAGAGGCTAATAACCCTGAAAATTACCGCCCAATAGCGATATGTTCCGCACTTTCCAAAGTGATGGAAAGTATGATTAACTTTCATCTTGTGAGGTATTTAGAGTCCAACAATTTACTAAATGACCGACAGTATGGTTTTCGTAGGGGCCGCTCTACTGGTGACCTACTAGCACTCTTCTCGGAGAAATGGTGTCATTCCATTCACCATTTTGGCGAAAGTAAGGTGGTGGCTCTGGATATCTCCAAGGCGTTTGACAGAGTCTGCCATGGGGCACTTCTGGCAAAACTAATTGTTTTTGGTGTTGGTAATGGCCTCACTCGGTTTATATCGAGCTTCCTCAGTGATCACACTATACGAGTTGTTATAGATGGGATCTCATCAGACGAGTTCAAGATAAATTCAGGGGTACCACAAGGCTCCGTTCTCTCTCCTACCCTGTTTCTCATTTTTCTCAATGACTTACTTTGTAAAACTTCCAACCCTATCTACTCATTTGCAGATGACAGCAGCATTAGCAATTCTTACTCATTTGACCATAGGCCAAGTCCGTTGGAGATTAGGGCTATGAGGCAAAATATGATCGAATCAATAAATCAAGATCTTGCAACAATCTCCGAATGGGGTCATGCGAATCGGGTTGATTTCAATGCCCGGAAGACTCAGTGCTGTATACTTACGCATAAACGTATGACCGTACATGCTGCTCCATCTGTAATTATGGGTGATATAAATATTGAGGAATCAAAAGCTCTTCATGTTCTTGGCATGAAAATTCAGTACGATGTTCGATGGACTGAACACATTTTTCATATTGCCAAAGAAGCATTCAAGTGTCTCGATTTTTTAAGATGGTGTAAGAGATACTTCACCCCTTCTGATATCCTCACTATTTATACCACCTACATCCGGCCGAAAATGGAATACAACTCTCATGTATGGGCCGGTGCTTCAAAGTCTATTTTGAAGCTACTGGACCGAGTTCAGGAGAGAACGAAAAGACTCATAGATGACAATAGTGTAGCCAACTCTATTGACTCACTGGAGCATCGTCGCAACGTGGGATGTGTTACGCTGTTTTATCGTTACTTCAATGGACTGTGCTCTAATGAGGTACGGGAACATATTCCCGAGATCCGCTCTTACTTACGAGCAACACGTTCCTCATTAAGAGCACATCCATTTGTGGTCGATATAACAGCGAATCGCACTACGCATTACAGAAATAATTCGTTCTTTGATCGAACGGCTCGTATGTGGAACGAGCTCCCTGCAGATGTCTTTCCTGCCATACCCAGCGTGGAGAGATTCAAGTCGAATATCCATAAGCACTACTCCCGCTATCCTCCTCACCCTATCCTATTTTCCTAGTTCCAGCACAATGCACTGCATAAATAAGGGTCATCCCCTGAGTACTGGTCCAATTGCAAAAAAACAGCACATGTATGGCCTGAAGAGAGCATCTACAACAGGATCACTAGCACCATATTGCAGACACATTCATCCGACCCACAACTTTTCCCGCGAATCTTTGGGTTTTAACCACATCCACCAAGTGATCCCTGCAGGGGCCTCACCAATAACCAGTTTACGGCAAGTGCTAGGGACTACTGGTTCCCGCGGCACCAGATAGGATCTCTGGTCGGCCTTGTGTTAAAAACACCTCCTATTTTAGGTCCCGTGCAAACCTGAGTTATCGATAGCGCATCTACCCGGACAAGCATAGGCAAAGCTACTTCCTTAAAAACTTATACGCATGCCCGCTACCATGTTATTGCAGGGATTGGGTAGTAACATATTAAGTTCTATGGATAACTGGCCAAAGGTAAAGGTCTGGAAAGACCATATTACCCTTCTGGATGAGCGAGCGAACCCACTTTTACATTTAATTTACTTGCATGCGCGCCCGTTATCCTGTTAATTCAGGGATTGGATAGCAACATACAAGTTTCAGGGGTTATCAGCAAAAAGTCCTAGGTCCGGAAACCTGATAACCCTATACCCCAGGAAGCACAACACCAAGCCACCAAGACAAGGTGTACAATCCATGCCCCGGAGGGACTGTAACGAGACTACACTACCGCTATACTACACTACTACCGCTGATGTGTTTTTCGTCCTCTCCTGTATACGGTCGATTAACTTCATAATTGACTTGTAGCGCTGAACTTTCATGCCAAGAATATTGAGAGGTTCTAATTCTTCAATATATATATATATATATATATATATATATATATATATACTTATATATACACACACACACACACACACATATATATATATATATATATATATATATATATATATATATATATATATATATATATATATCACCCATAGTTACGGATCGAGCAGCATCTTCTATCATACGTTTACGTTTATGCGCAAACATTACCTCTTACATGCATTTCAGTCAACTCCATTCGTATGACCCCATTCAGAGTAGTCAAATTTACTTTTCTTGTGATTTCTAATCATGAAACACATTAAAAAAAGGTAAATAAACATAATTATCCAGTGCACTCTAATAAGATTTGAACTTTAGCCCACCAAGCAAATAAGTACATATATCTTAGACAACTCTTTTAATTTTTGTCCCATCGTTAACCCATTACCGGGATCAAGGTACTATGATTGTACACAGGCCTTTAGCAATTACTAATACTTCCGGAATTCATCATGTAAATGCAATCTACCCGAAGGAAGGGCCTTTTCATGGGAATATGTACATGTTTACATAAAAAATACATAATTAATTTTTTTCCAAGTAACGTTAATACTTTTGAACATTCACAATTGTTAATTTTAAAAAAGTTTAATGGCAAATATGAATCATAAGAAATAATATGTTTGAAAAAAAAAATACGAAACGTCTGTTTTCAAGAAAAGTTGTGATTTATAGATAAATATGTCCATATGTATGTATGTATTTTTATATAAATTGTAATAATTGTATTCATTTATACTCATTTGCGTAAGGGAAGTGTGTGTGTGTATTTCTATGTCTCTAACAGTGTGCGTGACGAGCATAAAATGTTAAATTGCATATTTATTTACATACCCAGTAGTGCGATTCAGTAACTTTTAAAGACTGAATAGTGGTTAAATATAACAACAACTAGTGTGGTTTGCACTAACCATTGTGCGATTCACTAACTTCGTTTTAACATCTTTGTTATAATTTGATATCAAGTGGCATCTCTGTTACAATAAGAGAAAAACACAAAGAGGAACAGAAAAAAAACAAAAGAATTTGTGTCGACCAAGCAGTGTATAATAATATATTTTCATGAATTACTTTAATTATGATTAATAAAAGTAAAATTCTATAAGAAAATAATATAAATGACATTGTATATCCAAATATTTTTATAATTTTACGTATTTGCTGCAAAATAACAACTTGCCCTCTTTGCAAAAGAGTACGTGCTTCTACTGAACAGCTGACTTGAATCGTTTCGTTAACCACACAAAAATTACTGCCGTTAAGATAACGCCAGTGAATGTGGTTAAAAATGTTACTGAATAGCAAAACTTTTTTTTTTGCTGTTAAAATTTTTAACCAACTCAACAGTCTTTAAATAAAGTTACTGAATCGCACTACAGAAAACGTTTTTATCACAATCGACATACATAAATATGCGATACTAGTGCGTTAAAAACTATCATATGTTATTTATTTGGCTATTTGACAATTCAAATTGTAATAGATCTGTAAGTATACAGCACTAGCATCCAAATCTATCGTCCTAACTATCATATATGATAATCACTTTCTTATTGAAGAACTGTCACCGTTCGGGAGAAAACGAGCAACATGGATCTACTTGTGTCATACAGGCAAGTCCAAATAGTTTATAAATGAGGTGACGAATTGTTATCATCTCAAAGTTTGAAAGTAGTGGCCTTTGAAAGTTTTACAGTAGCCACCATTACATATTTAAGATCAATTAAGTGGAAATTCTTAGAGTATTTGTGGAAAAAATCGTGCCTTAACCTCCAAAAAAGCTTAAGGGACGAACACAAAAACTAACAAAAGTATTTTTATTAACCGCCTTTCCACTAAACTGTAATGTTATTGCAAATTGATTTTGGTCTAAACTTGTTATGCCACTTCTATCGATTATGAAATCTATCCTGCCCTGCTAATTGATAAACATTTAAAAAAAATATTTTAAAAATATCCTACCAATTCATATTGTCATAAAATATTTGCTAACAAAGTTTGAAAACAAAATAATTAAAATTTTCAAAACATTATTATTATTATTTTGTTTATTTTAAATTTAAGTTTAAACTTAATTTAAATTTTTCTAGAGAGAAAAGAAAGCAGGGAGCGGTACAAATTAATAAAATTAATTATATCATGGTTACTTAATTTTGAATCCATTATTACGTTTTGTTTTTTTTATCATTTAGAGTTGATCTTTAGGGAATGCATTGTAATTAATATTTACTTTTATATGTTTTCATGACGTTTATGTACTAAGATAATACAAATTGTTTTCTTTAAATTTATTTGAAAATAATTTATGAGAATACGCAAAATAATTTAAATTTGTAATTATTGTATAGCACAGTCCTAAAATTTATGATTTTGCTTTCATAAGGTGTCGAAAACTTCTTTTTTTTTTGAAATTTCGTTGAAAGCTGAGCTGAAAGTAACAAATTTTTAAATGTGTTGTTAAGCGCAGGCTCGTTTGCCTTGCTCAACTTTATCGAGATGTATAACTTGGTGCTTCACCAAGTTATTACTGTTCGTAGGGGTTTATTATCCTAGTAGTTCACCAGGATAATTCAAGCGATTATAATCGGTTCAGTTGTTCAAGTGGTACACAAGAACAACGTAAACTGACTTGTCGAAAAAATTAAATTCAGATGTTTGCTGGATGAATGACAATCGTGCAATCACAAATTTTATTAAAAACTTATGGTATTTAAAGAAGAAAATTACAAATACAAATAATAAAGAAATACAAATACAAATAGAAATACAATACAAAAAAAAAAGTAAAAAATTTTAATTTTTAGCAGGCTGGAAACCGTTCATTCTTCTGATGCACTAATTATTTTCCCACCGTTAGCACAGAACAGATATTGGATTTCATAACTGTCTGGCTGGTGAATTAAATAAGCAAATTATTTTCTCACTGACAGTAAAGCCCAAACAGATATCAAATTTCTCCAACGTATGACTAGTTATTTGATTTAGTACGTGTAAATAAAAATTTTGTTTTAATTTAGCTATGAATTATGCAAACGCGGTAATTCTCACGCCTAAATAAGAACGTAAAAAAGAGGTACGGATTTTGTTCAAGTATTACGAATTATGCAGACGCGGTAATTCTCACGCCAAAAAGTGGGAAAAATAAGAACGTAAAAAAGAAGTACGGATTATGTTCAAGTCTTATTAATTCTATTGAGAGTTGTTTTTATTTTTGAATAAAGAATAAAAAAAACTCAAAAGAATTAACATATTGCGGCCCCAAGGGGATTGAAAAGTGCGAATGAGCGATCTCCGGCAATTTACATATTTTGAAGTGGATTAAGTTGTTGGTTCCAATGAAACATTCCAGTTGGATCGTGGAGACGGTTGTGGTGCTTCGGGGATCGGTTCACGTCTTCTCTTCAACCTTTGCCTTGCTATCAGGGCCACTATCACAGCTAAAATCAAGGCTCGTCCAACATAGCTGATGGTTAAGCTATGTATTTTATGGGTTCTTGCGAGAGGAAATTCTTGTCGTTGTGCCCTGACCTCATTCTGCAGATGGGTTATCTTTTCAATTGTCGAAGCATATGACAGGGGTTGTGTCATGTTGTTTACGCTTTCTTGGAGGTGAAGGAATGACATCCCATTGCTTGTATATGATGAATGCAAGTTTGATGAGATGGTTCGATGCCCGTATATGGTAATAACATCATTTTTCATTGCACACCCTGCGGGAAGCGTGAGCAACCCGGTACCTTCCAGCAATTGTGAACTGCTTTCACCCTTGCATACTGTGCTTAGTTTTAGTTGCTGTTGAGTTGCGAGCAGCCACTGGTTCTTGTTATAAAGTTGGTACCATACGTTATTGCTGTTTATCAACTCTATGTTGCAGCTTGAGTCGGATTCATTGTTGAATAAATGTATCTCACAGCGACAAATTGGAGAGCCTTTATGATATGCAGCTTGAATGTGTGGGCATAAGAAAATGTTATGCTCAAGTTTATTTCAGGTACTTAGCTTCGATTCATCTAGAGGGAAATTTTCGTCACGATGAGCGTTGAGAGCCATCATTTTAGTAGTTGGTATGATAGCCACTAAAGAGTTGTTCATTAGCTGTGGTACTGGAGTAATATAAAATAGGTCATATTGCCCTTGATGGGCTAGAGGGATGAACAAGGTGCAAATAATGTGCTGAGTTGAGAGATTGCTGCGTGAGCCGTGACTACACCATATAAATGAATAATGTCTGCAACTGGAAGTACTAGATCTGCGGGAAGGTTTGCCTTTATGTTATCGATTTCACCCGAAAATTGTTGTGGGGTTAGTAGAACCGGACTAATTCGACCATGGTAAGTGTCCGCTAACAATGTGATCATAGATGTGTGCATTTTTTTGTAAATTATTAGCAATTGTAAGTAACTGGACACTCAGTGATAAAATGACTTCCGATCGATGGTAACTGTCATTGGTTGTGAGGTAGAGTAGTTTATTTATTTTACCGTTCATTTTTTCGAAGTTATCTTGCGTGCGTTGTTCCGATTTCTTCATGAGATTCAGAGTCGAGTCGATAAACGATGTTTGATTCCGAAGAAGGCTTTGCAAGTGGGCTTCGTTGGTTTTTATACTATTAATAGTATCCGTCATTTCTGCTGCATATTTGGAGTCTAGAACGCCAAACAAGGAGCTTGCTATATTTCCAACGATGTCTATTGCTCCTCGTCGCTTCCTTTTTATGAAATTTTCCAAACCGTGCTCCATTTCATTTCTGAGATCTTGAAAATGGGATAGAAGTCCGTTGCATTGATGATTAAGGGATGAGTAATCGCAGGCCCTTTTCAGCGCAGAGGTACCGTTCATTAAAAGTTCTAATTCGTTATAGAACGGTGTCAGCTCAAAATAAATAAGGAGCTTCCATTCAGCGATGACAGGTTTAACTTGGCCAATATTTTCGAAATGTAATCCAGGATTGCTGGTGATTTGGGTGTACGTCACTTGTTGACATAGGATTAGAGGGAGAAATAATGCTATGAGTACTAGCAGACCTGTTGCGTTTAGAGTACAACGTTTTGAGGGTGGTTCATTTATGGTTTTGTTCTTGGGTGAGCTGTCTCTTTTTCGTTTCTCATCTGTTGTGTTATTGCTAACATTGGTTCCTGGTGGCTCCACAGGAAGAGGAGCCAGCAAGTGAATTGCTCGCTTAAGGATACCATCAGATGTTTTTACATCCGCTGTTCTGACAAGTCCGTCTGGACCGGGGTAAATTTCAGTTACTTTTCCAAGACGCCATTTCATGACTGGTGTGTTGTCTTTAATTATAACTATGGTACCCCGTTGCAAATTTTGAGCCTTGGTTTGCCACTTGTTTCGCTGCTGGAGTTCACTGAGGTATCCCTGCGACCATCGTTTCCAGAATTGATGTTTTATTTGTGACACTAACTCCCATCGTTTTGTAAGAGTTGTTGGAATTGACCTGGCTGTTGCATCTACTTGTGCTGTAAGCGGTTCACCAATCAAAAAGTGGCCTGGTGTTAGTGCAGCCTCATCATTAGGATTATTCGGCAACGGTGCAACCGGTCTCGAATTAAGGATTGCTTCGACTTCTATGATCACGGTTTCCATTTCTTCATAGGTCAGATACGCGTTTGCCATTTCTTTAACAAGTAACCTTTTTGCGGATTTGACTGCAGCCTCCCATAGTCCGCCGAAGTGCGGGGCTCGTGGAGGTATGAAATGAAAACTGATGCCTTTGCTGGCACACTCTTGTTGAATTTTTTCTTGAGCAGCTGTGGCGAAAAGAGCAGTTGACAACTCTTCTAATTGATTGCGAGCTCCCACAAAGTTTGTTGCGTTGTCACTGTAGAGATGCTGACAGTGACCCCTTCGGCCGATGAATCTTTTGAGCGCTCCAATGAAAGCGTCGGTTGTAAGGTCTGTTACAAGCTCCAGATGGACCGCCTTAGTGGAAAAGCAACAGAATACTGCAATATACGCCTTTTGGGGTCGCTTTCCTCGGGTTTTGAAGTGAACCCAGATTGGACCACAGTAGTCAACTCCTGCATTAATAAAGGGTCTCGCTGGTATTACTCTTGCTTCTGGAAGGTTTCCCATAATTTGCTGCAGAAGTTTTGGTTTCGCTCGTACACATTGCACACATTTATGCACAGTTTCCCGAGCCAAATGTTTGCCTTTAATGGGCCAAAAACGTTGTCTTACGATTGCTAGAAGTGCTCCAGGGCCACAATGTTTGTTTTCCCTATGTATCGACTCAAATATTAGTTTACTTATTGTGTCGTTATAAGGAAGCAACATTGGATGTTTGGCATTGAATGATAACGTGGATGCTTCTAATCTGCCTCCGACTCTTAGAATGTTATATTCGTCTAAAAATGGGGATAAGCTTTTTATTTGACTCGATCCTTTAAGGTCCTTTTTCTGTTGCAGCTGTTGAATGTCTTCTGTGAATGTGCATAGTTGGGTGGTTCGAACAATGATGGCAAGCGCATCGTGAAGTTCAATAGGTGTGAGATTTTGTTGGGTTTGTCGCTCGGGTTTGAAAGTTCTGGCATTTTTAATGAATCTTAAAATGTATCCTACGATACGTTGGAGCCTTTTTAGTGAATTTCGGTGGTTGATGCTGTGCAAAAAGTTTTCACTATTGACAGCAATGAGTGAGATGTATGATCCTTGCTTTTGTTCAGGGGTCGGCAAATTAGGATCTAGGCCAAAACTGGGAGGCCAATGTTTCTCGTCTCCATGAAGAAAAAATGGCCCATACATCCATTGGGGTGTATGCTGTAACTGTTGTGGATTCAGTCCTCTTGATATGATGTCCGCTGGATTATCTTTAGAACTTACATGACGCCATTGCTCAGGTAGCGTGTTTTCTTGAATTGAAGCGATTCGATTTGCCACAAATGTATGAAAGGAAGAAGATCTTGAATTTATCCACGATAAGACTATTTTTGAGTCGGACCAATAGAATGTTGGCGTTGTATTCATATCCAAGTCTAATTTCACTTTTGCAGCTAAGTTAGCACCCAATTGTGCGGCACATAGTTCCAGTCTAGGCAGTGTTTGCTGTTTGAGTGGAGTTATCCGTGATTTCGCACATAACAAATATACTCTTATTGTTTTGTTTGGTAGAATTGTTCTCACATATATTGCAGCGCCATACGCCTTTTCGGAGGCATCGGTAAAAACGTGAAGTTGAGTCTTGCTAGGAAGAACTCCTTTATAGATATGCCGATGCACTTGAAAGCTTTCAAGTTCGCTTAGATTGCTTCGAAAGGTTCGCCAGCGTGAGTCAAATTCTGAAGGAACAGCCTCGTCCCATGAGAGATTCAAGGTCCATAATTCCTGGATAAACATTTTTGCTCTGGCAACTACTGGCGACAGTATTCCTAGTAGATCAAAGATTCGCGCCAAGTCTGATGTGACTGTTCTTTTAGTCACGGCTTTAATTGTTTGAATGTTGACCTTGATCTTAAGTAGGTCATCTTTAGGTACCCATACCAATCCCAGTGTTTTAGTGTAATCAGTTTCGTCTGAGAAGTCAAGACTGACTTCTTGGTCATAACTGGGAATGTTGCGGAGCAGCTGGGCATTATTAGCGCACCATTTTCGTAGATGGAATCCGTACTTGGCCAGGACGTCTTGCAGCTGGTGCTGAGTTTCTAGGGCTGTATTCAGGCTATCAGCTCCACCCAGCCCGTCATCGACATAAAAGTTCTTTTCCAAGAAACTGGCTGCCAAAGGAGCTTGCATCTTATTATCCTGGATTATTTCCTTCAAACATTTGATCGCCAGATATGGTGCTGGTCTAGTACCATAGGTAACGGTATTTAACTGGAAATAACTAATAGGCTCAGAGGCATTATTTCGCCAGAGGATTATCTGGTACTGTCGGTCCTTGGGGTGAATATAGATTTGGCGGTACATTTTTTCGATATCTGTTGTGAATACGAAACGGGGCAGCCGAAATCGCAATAGAACCGTAAATAGATCATTTTGTAGTGGTGGTCCAGTGTGGAGAATATCATTTAAGGATTTTCCTGAGGACGTTTTTGCTGACGCATCGAAAACTACTCTGAGTTTAGTTGTACTACTTTCGGGTCGCAAAACGCAGTGGTGAGGAATAAAGTATGTATGTCCTTTTACTTCGTCTATATTGGTTTTCGACATGTGCCCCATTGTTTCATAGTCTTTCATAAAAAGCGCATATTGTTCCTTCAATGAAGCGTCTTTTGATAATCGACGTTCTAGTGCGAGGAACCGATTGAATGCGATACTATGTGAGGACCCTAATAAAGATGGTTCAGCACAAAATGGCAGTCGTGCTATGAATCGACCTTTATGGTCACGTGTGGTATGCTGATTGAAATGTGCTTCGCACTGTGCATCGAAAGGTGATAAATTTTGCTCTCTTCCTTCAACCTCCTCGAGTTTCCAAAATCGCTCAATAGCTGTATTCATTTTATCCTCTTCTGTTAAGACTCCGCAGATTCCTGATGAGAGCCTTTCATCAGATACCTTTCCCGATACGATCCATCCAAAGGCTGTATTTTGTAGCAGTGGAAGGCCCTTGCCTAATTTAAATTGTCCGATCTTGAGTAGTTGATGATAATATTCCGCCCCTAACAAAATATCGATTTTTTCTGGACGGTTGAAGGTTGGGTCCGCTAATGCTACGTTGCTAGGAACTGACCACCTGTCGATTGTAAGCGATTGAGCGGGTTGAGGGGAAATAATTTGCGGCAATACGAATGCTTCAAGCCGTGTTGAAAAATTGTTGAGCCGAGATTGTAGCGTAATGTTGACTCGGTGTTGAACCTTGGTACGGTTTTTTCCAATACCGTTAATTGAAACAGAAGTAGTCCGTGCTGGGAGTCCAAGCCGGTTGACTAATCGTTCTGTGATCAAATTGACTTGTGATCCTGAATCAAGGATTGCCTTGCATTCAGTTTCCAGACCATTAGCCTTGACCTTTACCAACGCTGTTCTCAGTAGAACATATGGTCTTTTGTTAGTGTCACTTCCCGCCATACTTTCAGCTTCTGTTGGTGTGCTGACTAGAGATGTCGCGTGTTGCGTCGTGGAGTTATTCGTTGTAACTGTTTCATTGGCTGACTCTGTTTCCGCCTTTGATTTGTTACGCTTCCTGGATATTGAATTCTTTTGCGGGGCTTGTTCCAAGTGTACAAGGGTGTTGTGCATTTTTCCACATTTTTGGCAGCGGCCTGAAATTGTGCACTGTTTGGTCAAATGATTGTGACTAAAGCAATTAACACACATTTTATGTTTCTGTATCAAGTTTAGTCTATTTACAGGGCTTAGCTGGATGAATTCTCTGCATCTATACAATGGGTGATATTCTTGCTTGCAAACTAGGCATCGTTGGTTCTCATGGCGGGGATGTGCCGTAAGCGTGCATGTTTTGCTAGCAGGAGAAACTGTCTTATCTTTGTGTCCTATTGCCTCCAGAGTGTGGAAGTAGTTCTCCAGAAAGGTAAGAAATTGGCTGACTGGTTGCATTTCCTTTGGGTTGGTGATCGATTGCTCATATTGAGTGTATACAGTTTTGTCCAACTTTTTTACCAGAAGGTGGAGTAGAAGTGGATCCCATGTCGAGATTTCGAGCCCCATATTAGAAAGAGCTGCCAGACATTCTCTCGTTGTATCGTGCAATCGCTTAACGGCCATTAACGTCGATGCACCGGATGGTTGGTCTAGCAGTCTCTGAACCGCTGTTGCCACTATTAGTCGTTTATTATCATAACGATCCTGTAGTAACTGCCAAGCGGCTATGTAATTGTCTGCAGTAACAGCAAGATGATTAATAAGCTTCGCTGCTTCACCAGTAACGTTGGTCTTTAGATAAAACATTTTGTGAGCGTCTGACATCTGTTGCTCATGAATAGTTTTCTTAAATAAGTCAGAAAACGATGTCCATTTCATATAATCACCTTCAAATTTAGATAGAGTGATTGTGGGTAATGGTAGGGTAGATGGTCTAGCCATAGTCTCTGTGGATGAGAGGCGATTGTTGTTAGCCGTGGTAAGCTGGATAATCGCTAACTGAGCGGCTTGTTCGAGGTGGATGTATCTGCTAGTGTCATAACCGGCGAGGTCTGGATCGGAATATTTATCTAACACTTCATCATTAAGTAGTTCTAGCTGCTGCCATAGTTTGGTGATGGTGGCCTTTTTAACATCGTAATAAGGCCCATCCTGACCTGACTGCAACTGAAGGCCTTCTAGCTGTCTACCCAGAGCTGCCATCTTTCCTAGGGAGCGGCTGATTAAACCATCGTGGCCACTTGTAGGTTGAGGTTTCGTTGATGGGGGGTTGTTAATGATTTCGGATTGGTCGCCCCCTTTTGGCGGTGGATCAATAGGGTTTTTGGCGATTGCTCCCTTGCCTTGGCAAGTGTGCTCGTGTTCCATCAGAGCTATATATTTGGATGCCATTGACTGGATTTGACTATAGCGGTCTGCAGTGAAGTATTCATCTTCCATATTAATATCCTTTAGAGTCCGCAATTTGGTATCTGCCTCATCGAATTCTTTCCAAGCTGTAGTCAGCCGGGACAATCGTTCTTTGTAGTACATTGGGGTTTTGCGGCTAGCTGGGTCCTTGGTAAAGTTGCGGATGATGGTGGCGATACGCTCGCCGATCTCCTTTAGTTGGTGAAGAAGCTGCTCTGCGGTTTCCATATTGCTTTGTTGATGCCCTTTAGAGGTTAATTGAGAGTTGGAGTAAGCTGCTTGTTGGTTGTGATGCAACGTTGTCTGTGATTAAGCGCCTGTAGTTTGTGGTTGGCCGCTGATATTTTGGGTTTAAATTGTTCGCTTGAAGGACTTTAGGTTTTCCTAAACCCGATGTCCTGTCACGGTCGCCAAAATGTTAAGCGCAGGCTCGTTTGCCTTGCTCAACTTTATCGAGATGTATAACTTGGTGCTTCACCAAGTTATTACTGTTCGTAGGGGTTTATTATCCTAGTAGTTCACCAGGATAATTCAAGCGATTATAATCGGTTCAGTTGTTCAAGTGGTACACAAGAACAACGTAAACTGACTTGTCGAAAAAATTAAATTCAGATGTTTGCTGGATGAATGACAATCGTGCAATCACAAATTTTATTAAAAACTTATGGTATTTAAAGAAGAAAATTACAAATACAAATAATAAAGAAATACAAATACAAATAGAAATACAATACAAAAAAAAAGTAAAAAATTTTAATTTTTAGCAGGCTGGAAACCGTTCATTCTTCTGATGCACTAATTATTTTCCCACCGTTAGCACAGAACAGATATTGGATTTCATAACTGTCTGGCTGGTGAATTAAATAAGCAAATTATTTTCTCACTGACAGTAAAGCCCAAACAGATATCAAATTTCTCCAACGTATGACTAGTTATTTGATTTAGTACGTGTAAATAAAAATTTTGTTTTAATTTAGCTATGAATTATGCAAACGCGGTAATTCTCACGCCTAAATAAGAACGTAAAAAAGAGGTACGGATTTTGTTCAAGTATTACGAATTATGCAGACGCGGTAATTCTCACGCCAAAAAGTGGGAAAAATAAGAACGTAAAAAAGAAGTACGGATTATGTTCAAGTCTTATTAATTCTATTGAGAGTTGTTTTTATTTTTGAATAAAGAATAAAAAAAACTCAAAAGAATTAACATGTGTAGTAGTATTAGTTCTGCTTTCGAATCGTCTAGTACATTCATGATGTCAACGGTTAATAAAATAATCTGCTTAAAATGTTTTAAAAACATTCACAACAATGCGTGTATTACTTGCGAGATTTGTCAAAGTAAATTTCATAGAGTTTGTGCAAAATTGGAAAATGAGAGTGCGGTCACCTTGTTTCTATCAAGAACTGTTTAAGCCTGAACTATGGACCTCTGATGTGATTGTTCGTCCATTTAAGTTTTTTCACAAAAAGCCTGTTATGGAATTGAGGAACTAACCGTCTTGCCGAATTACTTCGAATCATTAAAAATCTATTATCAAAATGCATCTGGTATGAGGACAAAGGCATCACTGTTCACTCTTTTTTCTTCTGATTGTGAATTTGATATTATTGTTATCACCGAAACTTGGCTAAATTTTGATTTCTATGATGAAGAATTTTTTAATTCCCGCAAACTTGTTGTATATCGTAAAGATAGAGATCCTCTTAAAACTTCCTTTACGAGAGGAGGTGGCGTCCTGACTGCTGTTAAAAAATTTCTTTTTTCTAAAGTTCATACGTTGATCAATAATGACTCATATATTGATCAACTATGCATCTCTATTAAATCTACAACTGGTGATCTCTACATCTGTGTTTCTTACATCCCACCTAAAGGATCTGATGACATATATGCTGCTCATGTATCTAACATTGTTCATTTGTCGGAAAATATCAGTGAATATGATAAAATTTGTATAATTGGTGACTTTAATTTAGGTGAAGTTATTTGGTCTGTAATACCAAATTCAGGTCTATTTCTTCCTAGTAATTTAAATAAGTCTTTTGAAATTAATTTTATTGATTCTATTTATAGTATTGGTTTAGCTCAGATTAACACAGTATTTAATAGTCTCAATAAACTGCTTGATTTGGTCTTTGTTAGTTCTG
Organism: Germaria angustata; assembly: GCA_963681545.1. Taxonomy (NCBI): domain Eukaryota; kingdom Metazoa; phylum Arthropoda; class Insecta; order Diptera; family Tachinidae; genus Germaria; species Germaria angustata. The sequence goes on along the minus strand of OY813003.1, from coordinate 11,007,715 downwards.
ATTTAAAATGTAGTGTTAGTGGATATCATTTCCCATTTTCACCTATTAATATGCATCATAATGCATTAGAAGTACTAATTGAGTTTTATGAATACGCCAAGAATTTTACAACAAATGATGTTCATTATAACTACACAGTATGTTGTTATCTTACTTTAAATTCTATTATTGAAAGAGTAGATTGGTCTAGTGTGTTAGATAAATCTATTGTTTCCATTTGCTATGATAATTTCTTAAGTAATATTTTAAGTATTTTTCGTGAAAATATTCCATTATACAAACCTAATGCTTATAAACTACCTTGGTACACCAAAGGGTTAAAAAAGTTGAAAAATCTTAGAAACAAATTCTATAAAAAATTTAGAGCATTCATTAGTGAATCGGACAAACGAAATTATCTTCACTATGAACGAGAATTTAATTTTTTAAATAAGTATCTTTAAAATCAATATATTTTGCGTATAAATAATTCCATTAAATTGAATCCTAAATGTTTTTGGACTTACGTAAACTCCAAAGAAATAAATCAACAATTCCGGTTATAATGCAATATGATGACATGCGTTCTGATACAGTGAAGGATTCTCTTGATTTATTTGCAAAATTTTTTCAAAGCAATTTTAGCAGTGATCATAATCATATGGATTTTAATCTTGATAATGTTTTAACATTCTTTGACTTTGGTTCATTTCATATCCCGGAAGAAGATGTTCGCACTGGAATTTTTAAACTCTCGAACTCATGTAAGTGTGATATGGATGGTATTTCTGTGTTTCTGTTAAGAAAACTTGTTTTTTCCTTATCACTACCATTACAAATTATATTTAATCTTTCACTAAAGTAAGGTTTCTTTATTCAAAAATGGAAGTCTACTTCAATTGTTCCAGTTCTGAAAACTGGGAATAGGTACTTAGTTACAAACTACAGACCAATTGCTAAATTAACAAATATTGCTAAAGTTTTTGAGCATATCGCGTATGACAAAATATTTTTTAATTTGAAAAGATATTTTACCCCATCCCAGCATGATTTTATTCCTGGTAGATCCACTACTACTAATTTAGCAGGTTTCATACAATTTTGTATATCTCACTTTGAAAGTGGTGCTCAAATTGACTCTATTTACACTTATTTTGCTAAAGCCTTTGACCGCGTTCCACATGATTTGCTACTACTAAAATTATCACTCTCAAATGCATTATCAATTAATAGACTTTGCGTTGTCACTATTAATGGTCTATGCTCTGATCCTTTTATTCCTACTTCCGGTATTCCTCAAGGAAGTGTTTTAGGTCCATTACTTTTTAACATTTTTATTAATGATATCTTCCACTGTATCCACTACTCTAAATGTCTTCTATATGCTGATGCCTTAAAGATTTTTAAGCCTATTTTCTGTATTCGTGATTCTCAGGATTTACAGAAAGATGTTAGTAGAGTTGTAGTCTGGTCTGAATTAAATGGCCTTCCTTTTAATATTAAAAAATGTAGACATATGACTTTTTATAGATCAAAGTATACAAATTGTTAATGAGATCCTTGACCTTGGTGTTGTTTTTGATAATAAATTATCTTTTGTTAATCACCTAAGTTATGTAATTCCGAGAGCTTATTCTCTTCTAAGCTTTCTTAAGCGGAATACTATGAGTTTTGATTTTTATACTAAAAAATTATTTTCTCATCGTTTGTACGATCTTTATTGTAATATGCATCCTTTATTTGGAGCCCTAATGCTAAGATTCACATATATCGCCTGGAAAAAGTTCAAATTAAGTTTCTAAAATTTGTGTTTTCTTCTTTGTATTTTTCAACTCCTTTAACTTCTTATGAGCATAGATTTATATGGACCTCAATAAAATCCTTAGAAGTCCGCAAAAAAATCTCTGCTCTGTTATTCCTTCATGGAATTGTCAATAGTAATATTGACTGTACTGAGTTACTTGCTAATATAAAAATATCCGTTCCTCAGAGATCTCTTAGGAAATATTACTTTTTTCAAATTGAATTTCATAGAACTGATTATGCAATTAATGAGCCAATTAATAAATCACTGAAATTATTTAACAGCTATTGTGAATACTTAGATATATCGTTGCCAAATAGGATCTTTAAAGCGCAATTAATTAACTTATTTTAGTTGTACATTTACTTTAAGTTGCTAGTCAGTAAGGATTACTATTGTATCCATTGACTTAAATAAATAAATAAATAAATGATAAATATATATAACTACTTACGAATAATAAAATGAAAATAAAATGAACACCAGTAGTTATTTAATTCAGCTCTTCTTATTTATTAATTTTTACTTTTAATCTAATTTATCAAAAGGGTGGTTAAAAAACGTGTTTGTCACGACGAGGCGAATAGAAGAGAGTCGATTCTCGAAGTTTTTTGCCAAGAAGAAAAATATGTGTGTAGAGCTGCCAATAGTTCCTTTACTATTTTCTTGTGCTGCCACAGTACTCCCCGGCTAGACTGAACCACGTCTATAGAAATCGTACCGGTAGTTTTACCTGGCGACCAGAACGAGTGGTTGCAGTCGATAATGGATTTGGAGCTATTGTTGTTCTCGTACCGTCTCCTGATGGTCTCTTTGCCGTGTGACCTTGAAACTCAGTTGCTGGTGGTATTGTGATTGGTGTTGTAGTTGGTGTCGTTGGCGTTGCATGTAGCGGGGAAGTACCTTCTGTCGCTTCAGATTCGTCAATTAAGTAAGCAGGTTTAAGTCGATCAATTGAAATATTGGTATGTCTGCCATTGACATTGATTTTGAAAAACTTGTCGTTTCTGCTTATGACTTGATAAGGGCCATCATACGAATGTGATAAGGAAGTTTTGATCGAGTCATTTCTTAGAAATATATGTGTGCACGTGTCCAGATCTGGATGTCTAAAAATTTTAGTCTTGCCATGCCATGTTGTTTGCTGAGGTTGTATATTCTCCATCGCTTCTCGCAAATCATTCAAAACTTCGGATTCGGTTCTTGTTTGACCCTGTGAACTGAAGAATTCTGATGGAATACGTAGAGTGGTACCTAGTACTAACTCGGCTGGAGATGCTTTGATGTCCTCTTTATACGTCGTTCGTAAGCCAAGCAAAATAAGTGGTAAAAACTTTGTCCACCTGTTGTGGTCGTGACACAAAATAGCAGCCTTCAACGTTCTGTGCCATCTTTCAACGATTCCATTAGCCTGGGGGTGGTATGGTGTAGTTCGTAAATGGTTGATGCCTAGGTAGCGCGTTAGCTCGTTAAAAAGGTGTGACTCAAATTGTCGACCTTGGTCACATGTGATATTCGCTGGAATGCCGAAACGAGAAATCCAACCCAACACGAGAGCTTGAGCTACTGTTGGTGCTGTTATGTCCGCAATGGGTATTGCATCAGGCCAACGAGTAAATCTGTCTATTATCGTAAGACAGTAACGATAACCTTCACTGGGCGGAAATGGTCCCACAAGATCAATATTTATATGTGAAAAACGACTGTCTACTCTTTCATATTGTTGAAGCGGTGATTTTGTGTGACGTGTTGTCTTCGATCGTTGACATTCTATGCAGCTGCGAGCGAATTTTATACTGTCGCTCCGTATGTTTGGCCAAATAAATCTACTCGTCATTAGTTTGGCCGTTGCACGTGTGCCAGGATGTGACATATTATGTGTCGAACGTAAAAAGTTATTACGAAGATTTGACGTAATAAATGGTCGTAATCTGTCAGTAGAGTAATCACAGTATATTTGCGATTCGCTCCCTGGAATTTTAAAAAACTTTAGTTGTATTTTATAAGGCGATTTACCTTGAAGAATAGCTTTAAGTTCCTCGTCAGTTTCCTGGGCGCGTGCGAGATCTTCAAAATTAATGCCTGGGTTACTTGTTACAGCTGAAATTCTAGACAGTAGGTCTGCCGTAATATTATCCTTTCCTGCTATGTGCCTAATATCTGTTGTAATTTGACCGATATAGTCTAGCTGCCTAGCCTGTCGATTATTCGCCTTTTCCAAGTTCTGCCGGAAGGCATACGTAATTGGTTTATGGTCTGTATATATATGGCAGTCGCGACCCTCCATCATATACCTGAAATGCGTTACTGCTAAGTACATAGCCGTAAGTTCGCGATCATAGGTGCTATATCGAAGCTGTGTTTCATTGAATTTTTTAGAAAAGAAACCAAGTGGTTGAATATTTCCGTCGACGATCTGGTGTAGTGCGGCGCCAGCAGCCCTGTCAGAGGCGTCAACCCAGAGTGAAATTGTAGCATCTTTTGCCGGATGCGCAAGCAACGTGGCATTGGAGAGCTGTGTCTTGCATATTTCGAATGCATTATTGGACTCTTTATTCCATGTTAGTGGCGTTCGATCGTTTTTTACGTTACCTGCTATCATGGCCAAAAGTGGGACTTGAGCCTTAATCGCTTGCGGTATAAAGCGTCTATAAAAATTTATAATTGCGAGAAATCGTTTTAGCTCGTTCACTTGTGTTAGGTTAGGTTAGGTTAGGTTGATAGGAGGGGTGTGATAGCCCATGTCATACGACATACACTTAAGCCAGTGAAGGCTTGTTGTGCGCTCCCTTTAAAACTGCCAGAGTTCTGCGGCAGGATTCGAACCTGGGACCTTCGCACTACGAGTCTAGTACACTACCTACTAGTCTACGAAGGTCAGTTTCACTTGTGTTGGTCTCTTATAGTTTTGTATGGCTTCGACACGTTCGGGTAAGGGTTGTATACCTTTCGGCGTTATTTTATGCCCTAAAAATGAAATTTCAGATTTCCCAAATTCACACTTTGCCACAAGGTGGTGCTGCTGCAGCCGTTCAAAAACAAGTCTCAAATGTGTACAATGCTCTTCTGGCGAAGCCGATGCTATGCACACGTCGTCCATATACGGAAATACAAAGTCAAGTCCTCTAAATACCACATGTGACAGGCGTTGAAAGGTCTGGGCCGCATTTCGGAGACCGAATGTCATGTAGACAAATTCGAATAGACCGAAGGGTGTTGTGATGGCCGTTTTAGGAATATCATCTGGATTTACTGGTACTTGATGAAAGGCTTTTTGTAGGTCGACCTTTGAGAATATGGTCTTCCCATGCAATATCGTCGTGAAATCCTATAGATATGGCAGAGGATAACGGTCCGGTACAGTTACCGCATTAAGAGCGCGGTAGTCGCCGCATGGTCGCCAACTGCCGTCTGGCTTGCGGACCATGTGCAGCGGACTAGCCCAGCAGCTATTCGAAGGTCTGCAAATGCCAAGTTTCATCAAATTTTCAAACTCAGCTCGGGCAGCTTCCAACTTTTCTGGCGACAGGCGGCGCGGGCGAGAGAAAACCGGGAACCCTGTTGTCTCGATATGGTGAACTACTGTTGATTGCACTGGTGATCCTTGTTGCCCAAGACGAGTAATTGTTGGAAATTCCTTTAATAGCTCTATATACGGGGTTGAAGTTTGCAGCACTTTAACAGATGGGTCTTTTTGTTGCTTTAACACGCCTAATGTGTTGAGTTTTGTTATGTTGTCTATAAGGCGTTTGCGTTTTAAGTCAATGAGCAGATCGAAGTGGCATAAAAAATCAGCCCCGATGATGTTGGAGCTTACGTCAGCAATGACAAATGTCCATAAAAAATCGCGCCTAAGACCCAGATTCACCTTTATTATACTCTCGCCATACACTTTAATCGGGGAACCGTTGGCCGCAAAGAGTTGCATTTTAGTTGGTTTGATTTTTTTTGTACTAAGTGACCTCGGGACCACTGACACATCAGCGCCAGAATCGATAAGGTAACGAGTTTGTGTGTCGTTGTCGGTAATTTGAAGGCGATATGAATTGCTAGCACCAGAAAATTCGCCAATTTCTGGTGCTTGTGTAGCGGATTGTCACTGCTGATCGTTGCTTTTTTCACCCCTCGTGAACGCACATGGTTTTCGGCAAGTAGGGGCTTTTATACCGTAAGTTCGGTGATACCAGCACGTGGTCGATTCACTTACCTTTTTTTCATTTGCTTCGTTACGGGATCTTGATCTGTGTCGACTTGCACTGCGTCCTCTTTGATACGGTACAAACCTTTCCATTATTTGCGTTAGTTGTGCTAGTTGCTGCTGTATAGCTGACAGCTCGTTTGCTTGTTGCCTTGGCATTGTATTTTTTGAGGTTAAACTTACTTCGTTTACTTCGTGTATGTTGCGTAAGCCTAGTGAATCAACAATGGCGTCTGCAATTGTTGTTTTGTCGGCGATATCCACCTTGGCCGCAATCACGGCAGCTTGGGCATGTGGAGGAAGACGTGCTGCCCATAGGTCTACAAGAATGTTTTCGCTTAAGGCTGTTCCGGCAACCCGTCTCATTTCGTTCAGCAGCTGTGATGGTTTCAAGTCCCCAAGCGGCATTTCGGACAGAACACGTTGCAGGCGTCGCTGTTGACTGTCTGCGAAATGTTCGAGCAGTTTGCCTTTAATAAATTCATATTTATTATTTGGTGGTGTGGCTTCGATTATTGAGCGAAGCTCGCTCAGCTTTTGTGGAGGGACTTGCGCCATGGTGATATTATACTTAAGTTGATCTCGTTGTATGCCAGTAGCTGCGAACCAAAATTCTAGGGACAAAAAGTATGAATCGATGTTCGTTGCTGTCATACTTGGTGGAGTTAACCGAACAGCCGTAACCGCATCCATATTAATTCTGTTATCTTGGGTAGCGGTATTAACGGGAGTATCAGCGTGGTCGTTGTTTTCGTCGCCGCCAGCCATTTTGTAACAAACGTTTTCGTAAAAAAAACTATGCGTCAGTATATCGTGGAAGCCTGTTCCGGAGCGTCGGGGTCACCAATATAACTACTTACGAATAATAAAATGAAAATAAAATGAACACCAGTAGTTATTTAATTCAGCTCTTCTTATTTATAAATTTTTACTTTTAATCTAATTTATCAAAAGGGTGGTTAAAAAACGTGTTTGTCACGACGAGGCGAATAGAAGAGAGTCGATTCTCGAAGTTTTTTGCCAAGAAGAAAAATATGTGTGTAGAGCTGCCAATAGTTCTTTTACTATTTTCTTGTGCTGCCACATATATATATATATATATATATATATATATATATATATATATATATATATATATATATATATATATATATATATATATATATATATATATATATATATATACTTATATATAAACATAAATATATATTATTTTTATTTGTCACATTGCACGTAGGTTATATTAAAATTGAAAAAGTAATATACTGTATACATGTCAATATGCCCTGATTTACACACTACTCGTTTCACAAGTTTTCGATCTTAGAATTACTTTGAAAGCAAAAATTTTGAAAAAGTTGTAGGAAAAGACAAATTGATTTTTTCTTAATTATAATTCTAGTAATATCAACGATGTGTACATGCTATATTGTCAAAAACCTTCATATATTTACATAGAACAATTGCTTCGCAGGACAATTGCCGTTGTGGTTTGAACTCGCAAAATAGTGGTATTCTGTAAATTGCAATAGCAAAAAGTTGGACGATTTGGTGATCCTGCGTAGTTTGATCAAACTGAGTACTAAAGATAAAATCAAATGATCCACAATATATATTAACCATGTTTTCTTCTTATTTTTTAATTTTTTAATTTTTAAGAGAAGTTACACTCAGGCAATTAATGCCTAGTACATACTTAAGGTGTTACTTCTTTAGATTGGGATAGGGTAGAGGGGACAGGCGATGTAATTAGAAGACAGATAGAGAGAGAGGGATAGAGAAAGAGAGCTTAATTTCAACAATTCCGCGTTTCTTATTTTTTTATATCAGAGTTGCAGAGTCTCTGGTGTCAACTAGACGCATTAAATCTCTTAAGCTGTATGTGTATAGCCATTTTATTAATTTTTTTACTTATCCGACGATTCTACTGAGGGTCAAATGACTGCTTTTTGAACAAAAAAATCCAATTATACAGTGAACTATTTAAAAAAAAAATTGATAATGGCATTTTATACTACACATTTTCAAATACCCAAAAATAAAAAATCAGAATCAGACGGTAACCCATGACTTAAAGCCAAGCTGTCAAAGTTGACGTTTTTTTGGTTTGCTTTATTCTCTCATATTCCGCTTTATTGTGCCTGATATTAAAATTATTGTTTAACAAAATATATAATCTAAAACAAAATTTTCTAAAATGGAAAATATTAATACAGGTACGTTTAAAAAATGTTATTAATAAGTTTCATAAAAATATTGTTGTAGTTAATATTTTGTTGTGACAAAGTGCGTCGTCTTTTCTGTGTAGTTTTGGTTGTCGACCGTGTGTTTCTTGGAGTAGTACTTTGTTTATTGGGACGTATTGTTGAAACACTATACATGTGGAGAAAGTTAATGATGTGTACTTTCATGTGTTTAAATAACCAATTGCCCCAAATTGCGTTAAATTATTTATAGTTCAATTTTAAGATTGCATAAAAAATTAAAAATACTGATATATTCAATTTTTGGTTAAAAAATAATCGAAATGCTACAACTGTTGTCAACTGGATTTTCACGAAATTTAATAGAAGTGTGGATGGAGAATGTATGGCAACAATTAAAAAGATAATTAACAATTTTTGTGCATATGCTAACCAAAAGTAGAACAAGAATCATAGATGTGCGAAGATATTTGAAAAATACGAAAGTTTATGGCTATCGAATGAGACTGAATTTAAATTCTCTAAAAGTGATGTCGGAAACAAAACAGGTCGTCCTCATGTTGGACACAGCGAAGGAAGTGCGCGGCAAAAACGAAAACTTGCTTCCGAGACATCGTCCGTACAGGGACACGATACCGAATTATTGGTTCATGCTGCTTCAATATCAGCTCATGCATCAAAAGCAAATGACTTAAATTAAAGCAAATGACTTAAAAATTCGAGAGTGCAAACTGCAATGCCGACCTGAAGGATTAACGGTAACGGAATCATCAGCACAAATTCCCCTGCAGAGATTAGTTAGCTATACTGCAAAAAGAATTTTGTCATACCAAGAAGAAGTTTTAATGCAAATACCTGAGCTGAATGAAGTTACTTTGGTTTTAAGTTATGGTTTCGACGGGCAAAGTTCATTTAAACAAATATTTAGCACCAACGACCCAGAAAGCTATCTTGGCTATTTGTAACATCAGTTATACCACTGAAAATAATCACGTCTCATTATGCAACAGTTTGGATTAATCGTACACCTCAATCGTTTCGTTTTCGCCGACCACTTAAAATTGAATTTATAAAGGAAACCAAGGAGCATATGTATGTTGAAAGAAAAAAACAATTTGGATGTGCAAATAAAAAATCTTGAGCCTTTAGAATATTTTTTGGTAAATGGTAGAAAGATATCAGTAAAGTATGAACTTATTATGACTTTAATTGATGGGAAAGTCCTGAACATGCTTACGGATACAAAGTCTTCTCAGTCGTGCCCAATTTGTGGTGGGAATCCGTAGCAGTTTTTGTCAATAAATGATTTAAGTTCATTGGTGTTTCAGCCAAAACCAAATTCATTAAAGTATGGCATAAGCCCATTACACGCATGGATTCGATGCTTAGAATTTGTTCTTAATCTTTCATATAGACTTCATATTAAAAAATGGCAAATTCGAAGTGCTGAGGACAAATTACTACTGCAACGGAGAAAAAGTGAAATTCAACAACAATTCTGGTAGAAAATGGGTCTTCATGTCCATAAGCCAAAAAGTTATGGGAGTGGCTCAACCAACGGCGGCAATAATGCACGAAGAGCATTTTCAAATCCGGAATTATTTGCATCTATAACAAATGTTATACGAGTTTTTAAAACACTTGCAAATCATACTAATTGCAATTTCTTGCAATTTTGAGTTAAGTGTCGAAAACTTTAGGAGTTTTTGCTACGTAACTGCCGAAATATATTTTCAAAATTACAAATGGTACCCAATGTCAGCGACCTTGCATAAAATTTTAGCACATTCTTCACAAATAATACAAGCCTCAATTGTGCCTTCAGTTTTATGTTGAACCTTCGTAGTGAACAGACGTGTTAGCGGTGTTTTTTTTACATACATACTAAACAAACAAAAATACAAAAAAAAATCGTAATAAGTACTGATTCGTAATAAGTTCATACATACATATTTTGTGAAATTTACTTTATTTGCATTAATAATTTTTCATATAATCTGAAACAAGAAAAACAAAAAAAAACAACCGTAAACAAAGTGACTGAGGAATACTCTGCATGAGTACCTCAAAAACAAACAATTGTGAAGTGAGTTCTAACGGATGAAATGCCTATTTTACTGTGAGTTCTGATACTAATGCACACAATAAAAATAAAAAATCGGATGATAGTCTTTTTCTAACGGCAAAGCCAATTTTTCGCGAGCGATCAACTTCGTTAACATTACCGTTGCCTAGTAATTCTGTATTTAAGTCAGCGCCATTATCCGCTCCGGGCTCGTGTTCCTCACTTAACCAAGTTATTACAATAGACAATATTATTCAGAAACCAAAGGTGCCTGTCGGAATGGACCGATATATTACAGTGGTAAAGCGCGGGCGAAGCACAAATTCTTCAAAGATCTAATCTGTTCCCAACATATCCAGGGATATCGACACCGCCACAGTTAACCGTCAAAACCGCTTTAAAATACTGCAGGATGACATTGACAAACCCGAAGGATCCTCGAAAAAAACCTCCAAACCACCACCCATCTATTTGAAAGAAAAAAATTCAAACTCCCTCATCAAAAAACTAATCTCGGTCATTGGTGAAAAGGCATTTCACATTGTTCCAATAAAACGTGGTAACATTGATGAAACAAAAGTTCAAATATATGATGAAAAAACTTCCGCAAAATGGTTACTGAATTTCAGAAAAATAAAACAAGTTTCTACACATTCCAGCTTAAGAGTGCTAAAGGCCTACAGATCGTATTGAAGGGCATAGATTCTTATGTTGTTCCTGAGGAAATAAAAGATGCTCTCATCCTCCAAGGATTTAAGGTGAAAAATGTCTCTAATATAATAAACAGGGAGAAGATCCCCCAACCTTTATTTCGTGTTGAACTGGAGCCAAATGATATAAAATTGAAAAAAATGAGACCCATCCAATTTATAATTTAAAATATCTGTTATACCGGAAAATTACAGTCGAAGAACCACACAAGCGCTCAGGACCCGTACAGTGCCATAATTGTCAAGAATTTGGCCATACGAAAACTTATTGCAAATTATCTACTGTTTGTGTTGTGTGCGGTGAATTACACAACACTGCTATTTGCAATAAGTCGAAGGACCAGAAGGAAAAGAAGTGCAGTAATTGTGGAGGTAATCACACTGCTAACTACAGAGGATGTCCTGTATTCTTTTTTGTTAAACAAGCTATGAGCCAAAAGCCTAAAGTAACTCCAGCTCAAGCAGGAAATACGTACTCCGCTACTCATCCCCTAATGGCCCAACCAATCACTTCACATGTATCGTATGCTGACGCTGTGAAGATCAACTCTATTCCCGTTCAAAAAGTGTCACCACCAACTACTACAATAAATGCAAACCCAAGCTTTAATTTCAGTCGCCTTGAAGCTACTATAGACAATTTGGTGCAAACTATAAACAACTTTACAACAAATATGACTAGCATGATGCAAGAAATGCTGCGAATGCAGAAGACACTGCTTCAAGCATTAGTTAACAAGCCATGAACGCGTTAAAAGTATGTTTCTGGAACGCAAACGGCATTCGCCAACACAAATATGAACTTGAGCACTTCCTCACGGTAAAAAATATTGATGTAATGTTGGTATCTGAGACTCATTTGACTTCGAGAAGCCTTTTTAGAATGAGTGGCTACACCTTATATGATACAAAGGACCCGAGAGGAAGAGCATGCGGAGGATCAGCAGTTCTAATAAAGTCAAGACTCAAGCACTATATTCTTGAGAACATTTGTGAAGACCATCTACAAGCAACAAATATTTGCATCGATAATTTTTGTTCAAATCTTGTGATATCATCAATTTACTCCCCTCCTAGATTTTCAATCTCTGAGGATCAATACGAGAATTTTTACAAAACTCTTGGACCTTGTTTCGTAGCAACTGGCGACTACAATGCAAAACATACGTTCTGGGGATCGCGTCTTATTACACCTAGAGGTCGAGCGTTGTTCAACACAATTTCAAAAATGGGCTTGGACGTCATTTCGAGCGGGGAGCCCACTTACTGGCCTACTGACATACAAAAAATTCCAGATGTTATAGATTTTGGCGTCATGAAAAATATCTCTAGGGATTTAATTCATGTTGAAGCTTCTCATGATCTCTCCTCTGATCACTCTCCAACGATCGTTACAATTTGTAGCCCTCTAAAAAGTGACTTACCTCACCCATATGTGAAGGTGATAAATCGTGTTAATTGGCTGGGGTTCAAAAAATATCTCGGTAGTCATTGTACGGAAAACATCAAGCTTAGAACTTCCGATGATATTGAAAATATTAAACAGGCTGCTAAACATGCCACTACTTCCTATCCGCAGACTGGGTTTAATAGAATTTATTCTGCGGATATTGAACGTCTCGTATGTGAAAAAAGAAGAGCTAGAAGGGAATGGCAACAGCACAGATCACCCCAACATAAAATCAGACTTAGAGAATGCACTAAACGACTCCAAGAGTTGCTTGCATCTGAAAAATCTGCTTCTCTTAAGAATTATCTGGAAGGTCTCGATGTCACAGCAGCATCTAATTACTCCTTGTGGCGCGCTGCTAAAAAAACCTAAAACACCCATTGAGTCTAAACCACCCCTGCGCACTTCTACCGGAGGTTGGGCAAAAACTAATACTGAAAAAGGTAACATATTTGCTGGGCATTTAAAATACGTATTTACCCCAAACACATGTACTGGTGCTGTTGATTTGCCGAGTGTAGTTGCTCTACCCCCTCGACCCATAAAGTTTAAGATGCGTGATGTACAAAAACTAATTGCTGAAACCAACCCAAAGAAGGCCCCGGGTATTGATGGAATTAGTAACAAGATGCTGATGAAGTTGCTATTAGAATCCTGTTATTTATTTTTAATGGCATTTTGCGACTGGAGTATTATCCACACAGCTGGAAACTTGCCATGGTCAAAATGATTCCAAAGGCGGGCAAAGATCTTACCAAGTCTGAGTCTTATAGGCCAATAAGTTTACTGTCAACAATTTCAAAGCTCTTCGAAAAGCTGCTCATGACAAAATTGTCCCCAATTCTAACTGAAAATGGGTGCATACCGAACCATCAATTTGGTTTTAGAAGTCAGCATAGTACCGTTGAGCAATGTCATAGATTGGTTCATTTCATAAGAAGAACATTTGAAGAAAAAAAGTATTGTTCTTCCCTCTTTATTGATGTCTCTCAGGCATTTGATAAAGTGTGGCATGAAGGCCTAATTTTAAAATGGAAGATATATCTGCCAATAAACATTGTAAATCTTTTGGAAAGTTATATTCTTGCCCGGAAGTTCACTGTTGTGGAAGGAGTCTTCATGAGTGTGCCCGAAACTATCTCATCCGGTGTACCACAGGGGAGTATACTGGGGCCAGTTTTGTATTTGATTTATACCTGTGATATGCCTTTAAGCAGTGATGTCCTCACCTCTACATTTGCCGATGATACAGCCTGCCTTAGTATGCATGAAAACCCTCACGAGGCATCCCGATATCTTCAGGAACATATTAAGCTGTTGGAACTGTGGTTGAACTTATGGAGAATAAAAGTAAATGAACAAAAGTGTATTCCTGTCACATTTACTCTACGAAGAGACACTTGTTCCCCCATTCGAATCAACAACCAAGTTGTTCCTCAACATTCACCGGAGAAATACCTTGGTATATACCTTGACCGACGGCTTACATGGAAACACCACATTGACTCTAAGCTGACACAAATAAATATTAAATTAACTCAGATACATTGGCTGATTGGTAGAAATTCAACCCTCAGTCTAGATTGTAAACTTTTAATATACAAGTCGCTTTTGAAACCCATATGGTGTTACGGAATTCAGATATGGGGCACTGCTTCAGCTTCCAATGTAGAGAGAATACAACGAATGCAAAACAAAATTTTAAGGTTAATAACATCGGCTCCTTGGTACATGAAAAATTCAATTTTACATCGTGATTAAAATATGCCACTTGTGACCGCTGAAATTGCAAAATATGCAGGCAAATATTTAACAAAACTAGAGTCCCATCCTAATCCCCTTGCTCGTAACATCTTAACTTTCCTGGACACATCCGCTTAAAAAAGAGGGATACTACGTCGTTAGTACGCAACACTCCAGATGAAGCTTTTTAAAAATATATTTATGCTAAATACAATTCTTATGTATTATTAATTATTATCACTAAGTTTATGTCTGACAATGGTTGGGCCTAATAATTATTTATATATTTAAGATTTGAATACTTATTATTAGTTCAGTTGTGAAGATACAATAAATAAATATAAGCGTGAAAAAAAATTGTGCCTCTTGGATGCGCTGGAGAAAATGCTTCTGAGGCGAGAAACAAATTTTATAAAAAGGATCGCATAGAGCATGCACGAAAGGATTCTAGATAACACAATATATCTGATGTTTTTAACAGAGCCATGGATTCTTCTGACCCATTTTTATCCAGCATTTGTATAAAGAACCGCCATTCAGCAAAGAAAAGTTTGCAGCTTCCAAGAGAAGTTATTTCTCTTTTAAAGATTCCTGATATTCCCGAGTATCAATTGCCGACTACGTCACGTGCTATTGCAAATGAAGATTTATCTGATTTCGAAGAGGAGACAGGTGTTGTACCCAATTTTAATATAGAGATAGAAGTTGATGAAACATTGGATAATTTTGATGTAAGGCTTTATTATAAAATACTAACTTTTATATAATTAAATGTTCTCTTTTTAGTGGGATTAAATCATGATAGCATTGGCAGATCACAATAGCTAATTTTATGTTGTTAACTAAATTAACTTTATTTATATTTATAATTTGATAAATAAATGTTATTTCTAGCATGAATGCTATCATTACCCAAAATAAATTTTATTACTAGCGTGAAAGCTGTCGTTATCTAAGGCCTTATATACTATTAACGCACTCACCACTAATCTTACTTTTCCTGTCACTGAAAGTGGGTGTGTAAGTGGGTGTATACGTGGGTGTTTAAGTAGGTGAATTAATTGAGTTTTTTCCAAAAACTATAACAAGCAACATAAGAAATTTTAAAATTATATTAATCTCCGGTGACCTTTAACATAGCAAACAATAGAAATATTAGAAGTGGGCGTGGTTAGGGCGGATCGGCTTGAATTTTTTTACAAACGACTTAGGTACCCACAGTAGTCATCTGTTCCAAATTTTAAAGGTCTAGGTGCTTCCTGTGATTTATTGTCTCAAAAACCGCTCGTTTGACCCATAGTGGATTCTGCTAATATTACCGACGAAGTATGGCGCTTTGATGTCGTTAACATTAGCGTAGAAATGTATTCAATCGCTGTTATTGTTAAATGACCAGTGTTATTCCTTCATCACTTAAACAGAAAAAAACAAAATTAACACAACGCCACACTAAGTAAATCAGAAAAATTCATGATGTTAATTTTTTAATGACTTGTTTTGAACAGGGATCGAATTCAGGTTCTAACACATAAGTTGCTTTGTAGTCATTAATAAAGCTCGCTTATAGACGCGTTTGTTTTGCATTGTTTTTCATTTGAAAACCTATTTTTAGGTTATCTTCGTGATAAAGCGAAGGGTAGGTGTATGCTGTAATATATTCAGCAAAATGATTTTTGCGATTAGTAATAAATTGAAAGAAAAACCGGGGGTTAGATGCAAATACCATGTTTCTGTAAAACAGTGTGTTTACCGACAATACCCTTGTTTTCTTTTCTTGGAAGTTTTCAATTGCTGACCTGTAATTGACTTCTTAGGAATTTAATTTACAAACTTTCATAGAAGTTCTAGAAATTCGATATATATATATGAAGTCAAATGCAACTACGTTTGAAATTAATCAGCTTTCGAAATAAAAAAAATGTAACAAAAACAAACTAAAAGTTTACAAAATAAAAAAAATATAACTATGTACAACAAAGTAAAAGTTTACAAATTTGGGGGAAAAACATGGATTTATCAGTAGCTGATGTAGAATTTCAGAAATTTACTTAGGAAAAAATTGACCGCGTGGACTGTACTAGATTACAAGATGAGTTGATTGTATTTTTTTTTGATTGTATACTTTACCCAAGCGACCGCTTTGTCTGATGGTTAACTTTTTAGTGACCGATGCCAAATTTACCAAACTTAATGCAACTTAATCTTCGAAAATTATAGCAACAATGTACATATGTAATAAAAATCCGCTATTTAAAATTCTGGAATAACAAATTGCAATTCATAGTTTAACGATCATACGAAATCATTTGCATTGGTAAGTTTGCTATCAGCGAACAACGGGAATGACAAATTTGAGAAACATGATACAACAAGAAATATGTATTCTTATACAAAATATACATACGAAAAGCTTAGCAGTTAGCATACAAAAAAAGAACTCAAATTAACAATAAGGACTACATACATACTTATATATACTATATATGTACAGAAATATTTAATATTGAATGCAAATAAGTCAGTGGCGTAGTCACAAATTATGTGGTGCGCATATGATTTCACACCATTTCGGCCCCCCTGAAACAATGTTTCAGCTTACTGGGAGGAGCACGATTTTTGTGACTGGTCGTACGTATAAGTTCTTCCCTGTTTTGATCGTAACGACTCGCACATGACCATCAGCGCCAGGATGAACCTCGGTTATTCGTCCCAACTGCCACTTTGATACTGGTAGATTCGGCTCCTTCAGCACAACCAAATCACCGATGGCATAATTTCGGGTTGGTTGTTGCCACTTTGCTCTCTGTTGTAGGGACGTCAGATATTCGTTAGACCACCGCTTCCAAAACCCTTGTACCATGTTTTGTATGTGCTGCCAATGAGTAAGTCGGTTCATTGGAATCGTAAGAAGGCAAGGCTCAGGCACAGCTGTTAAATGTTCACCTATAAGGAAATGAGAAGGCATTAGTGGGTTAAGATCAGTGTCTGATATACTGCAGAGTGGTCTGCTATTCAAAATCGCCTCGATCTGCGTCAAAACCGTATATATTTCTTCAAAGGACAGCAAAGTTGTGCCAACAACACGTCGTAGATGTAGTTTTACCGGTTTAATATTCGACTACCAAATACCTCCAAAGTGAGGCGCAGAAGGCGGGATGAAATGCCAAGCGGTTCCGTCTTTCACCAAAGATATGTAAATTTCTTGGTTTTTCGTTTCGCAAAGCAACATTTTTTGCATATCGCATAACACTCGTCGCGCACCTTGGAAATTCGTTCCATTATCCGTGTAACGATTACTGCATTTACCTCGACGAGACGTAAAGCGCTTGAAGGCGGCTATAAATGCATCTGAACTTAGATCACTCACTAATTCAAGATGGATTGCCTTGGTAGCCATGCAAACGAAAAGACAAATGTATGCCTTGCATATTCGTGGGCGTTTGCAATTGGTCATCTTGATATTCAAAGGGCCAGCAAAATCACATCCAGAATTAAAAAACGATCGAGTTTGTTGTACACGCCTGACGGGCAAGTTAGCCATTAATTGTGTTGAAGTTTGCCGGCGAAGTAAAAACACCGCTTACATTTAAAAACGATTGAACGAACCAAATTACGTGCGCCAAGTACCCAGTAATGTTGACGAAGAATTACAAACAGTTCCGAAGCGCCTGCATGTAGGTATTTTTCGTGCATATCTTGAACAATTAGCTCTGTTATTCGACATCTAGGGAGAATTACCGGTTGTTGAATATTAAAGGGTATCGGTGCATTTTGAATTCGACCGCCAACACGAAGTAATCTAAGCGAATCCAAAAATGGAGATAGTCTAGCGAGTCTATCCCTGGACGGCAGCGTACGGTTGGTTTTAAAATAACTGATGGTATTTAGAAATGATTCCTTCTGTAAACATAAGAAAAGATTAGTACGAGCATGTTGGATTTCTTCGAATGTAAGAGTGCCACATAGCGCACTTCGGCGCCACAAACGATTCACAAATCGACGAATATAAGCAATAGTACGAAGGAGACGGAACCAAGACGAGATTCTTATTGATAGGTCCAAAAGAATAGCACTATCAGCTGACGACGTAACTCCACATACCACTGGCCCCTTCCTTTCTAGGATGACTTCGTCCAGACCCTCGCTAGCGCAAAATTTAGTTTTAGGCCACTTTTCCTTCGGCAACGCTAACCAAAGCGGCCCATTCCACCACAATTGGTGTGTCAGCAGTTCCTCCGGCTGCAATCCGCGTGATGCGCAGTCGGCAGGGTTGCACTGAGTGCTTACAAAATTCCAGCAACTTCGAGGTATCGTATTTAAAATTTCTTTAGTACGGTGAGAGACAAATACCTTCCAAACGCGAGGTGGTGCAGATAACCAGTGCAAGACTATTTCCGTATCTGTTCAAGCATAAACGTGACATGAATCAAGATCAAGAGAATTTTTAATTGAATTTAACAAGCGACATAAAAGCACAGCTGCACAAAGCTCCATTCTGGGTATTGAAAGAACCTTTAAGGGTGCCACTCGGGTTTTTGCAGCGACAATGTTTATTTGTGTTTCGTCGTTTTCACGATCTACGCAATAAATTACAGCTCCATACGCAGCAGCTGAGGCATCACAAAAACAATGAAGTTCGATATTAGGCGTCGACATCTTAATTTTTCTTGGAATAGATAGAGCTTCAAAATGGTGGATAGACTCGCGCAGTTTTGTCCACTCGTAAACCAAATTAGCTGGCAGTGGGTCATCCCAAGAAACCTTGAGCAGCCAGAGCTGTTGAAAGATTATTTTCATTAAAACTATTGACGGGGCCAAGAAACCAAAAACATCAAACAATCCAGATGGGATTTTCGCTACACGAAACGAATATGTATCTGAGCTTGGATTCCAAAAAAGTTCCAAAATTTTTAGAAACGTTTCTGAAGAAGTATTTGGTAAAATTTCACAATCTTCTGATGGCAAAGTTTGCAGGAATTTTGCACAGTTAGAACTCCACTTTCTCAGCGTAAATCCCCCTAGTTTGAAAAGCTCAATCAATTCGGTTCTTAAGTGCACAAGTTCTTCAAACGTTGCTGCCCTGGACATAACATCGTCAACGTATACATTATTTAAAATTATACTTGCGGCGTTAGGGAATTCTCTTTGATTATCAATGGCCAGTTGTTGAAGAACGCGTACAGACAAGAAGGGCGCCGATGCCGTACCGTAGGTTACTGTACACAACCGAAAATGTTGAATTGGCTCGTCAACACTTCTCCTCCACACGATGCGCTGATAATCGCGATGATGTTCGGCAATCCAAATTTGTCGGAACATTTTTACTATATCCGCTGTAAAAACGAACGAAAATTTACGAAAGCGAAGCGCAACTCCGAACAGATCCCGTTGAATAGATGGGCCAATCAAAAGGTTATCATTTAGAGAACTACCAAACGAATCTTTATAAGAACCATCGAACACAACTCTTAATTTTGTTGTACTACTGTCCGGCTTCAGCACCGCATGGTGTGGTAAGTAATAATGTGGATGTCGATCAATTTCGCTTGCAGGGATACGCTCCATATGACCCAGGGACTCGTATTCTTGCACGAAAGTTGCATATTGCCGTTGCAACTCCGAATCTCTCGAAAACCGCCGCTCTATGCCATTAAGCCTCGAAATAGCCCCACTTAAAGTATTTCCAAAGTTGGGATTCACGGAGTTAAAATGAAGTTCGACAATATATTTTCCATCTGAAGATCGCGAATGTGTTGACCGAAAATGAACCTCTGCAGGATGGTCATGCTTCGAATCCGTGCTTGGTTGTTGGTAATCCTCAACCTCCCAAAATCGTTGCAACAATTCGTCAATGTTGGTTGAAACTGTATACGCTGTTAATTTCGAGCCGTTGACCAAATTCTCAGATTTACCAGAAATTATCCAACAGAATATAGAGTTGATAGCGTACAAACCAGGTTCAACATCTATTTTTCCATCTCTAAGAATAGACCAAACAACATCAACTCCTAGCAGTAGATCTATAGAACTGGAAACGTTGTAATAAGGATCGGCTAAGCACAATTGCGATAACAAAGATGAATTTCTATTTGTAAAATTGCAGGGCGGTGTATCGGTAGTGATACGATTTAAGATATAGGCACAAACAGGAATTTCGGAAGCGTTCAACATCGATTGAATTTTAAAACTAACTTGACCCTTCGTGGTGCCGGCATAAGCTGACGCCACTCCCGTGACCACCAAACGCGCATTTGTTAGCGGCACACCCAACAGCTGTGCGCACGCTTCAGTGATGAATGACACCTGTGAGCCTGAATCGATTAACGCGCGAACATTGACTAAAGCTCCCGATCGATCCCTTATTTGGACAATTGCAGTTGGCAGAATGATGTGAGAGCGCTTTGCTTCCGAAACGATGTGATTGCTTATCAAGGCATGTTGTTCAGGAAATTCGAGAGCTGCCGATGATGAATTAGAACAGCAAGGTGAAGATGCAGCACCCGACGAGGAAGAATTTATAACATGACTTGAAAGCCTTTCAGACGGTGAAGTAGGAGTAGATGCATCCAAGTTTGTGACACTCCCAGAAGAAAGGTTCGACACTAGAGGTGAAGAGTGCAGCAAAGTATGATGCCGTGCATTGCAGACACGACAGTGAAAGGTAGAATTGCATCTTGATGCATTATGGCCCCTCTTTAAACAGTTGAAGCAAAGTGAATGATCCTTTATAAACCTTCTGCGATTATTGATATCGAGGGCGCTGAATTGAGGACATTGCGAGAGATTATGTTGCGAGTTACAATTCAAACAAGTTTGTAACGTTATCTCAGTTGTATGAGCCCGAAGCGAAGTAGACTTAGCAGACGACGATGCTCCCAGCATGTCGCAAGACTCAAGATGTGTAAAACGCCTTTCCAGAAATTGAAGAAAATTGAAAACACTATCCTCAGTTTTCGAATGTGTCTCCTCGGACCACAGTTGACATGTTTCTGGATCCAATTTTGTCAGTAACAAATAAATTAACCATGGATCTCTGCTATTCATGGATATGGCATTAAGCCCTCGTATACACTCGTCTGCGCCATCAATAAATAACTTTACGTAAAGTTTTCTGATTTGAGGTCGAAACCGAAGGCAACTTAAAGAAATTTTTAATGTAAGAACACGCAACAAGATGGGGTCGATCATAGCGGCTTTCTAATTTATCCCATGCTTCCAGGTAGTGGTCGTCAGAAATGGGAATGTTTTTAACTAAATCGGCAGCCTCACCAGCAAGAAACGACACCAAGTAATAGAATTTCTGAGTTCTTGTTAAGGTCTGTTTGCTGTCAACTGATCCCAAAAACAAATCTCGAAACGACTTCCAATCAGAATAATTGCCGGAAAAAGAGGGTATGACTATTTTAGGCAAAGCTATGCCATTCGCGTTAGGCACTAAATTTCCTAAACTCAAAATAAGGGTGGCTTGTTGCAACGCTAACTGCCCTAATGCGCCACCATTTTGCTCTGGAAACATAACCTTACGTTCCTTTATTGCCTTTAGTAATGATGAATGTATAGATAAATACTTATCCTCATAACACTCGAAATTTTCTGTCTCCGCCACGCCATCCTTCAGCTCTTCCGCATACTCGCATAGCTCGTCTTCAATTGTTGTGTATTGCCGCCAGTAATCCTCAACAGTGCTTAACCGCGCTTCCAATTCCTCAACAGTGGTATTCTCATTTATTGCTGCGATGTAACTACATGCACGAGTAATGCACGCTCGGACGCGACCACGTTTTGCTTTTAATGCATTTAACGATGGCATGATGTTTAATTTAATTAAATTAATCAAATTAAATTTATCGCGAAAAGGAATAAACAAAAGCTTATTTATCCGTTGGCGACGAAGGACCAAAATTTATGATGTAGAATTTCAGAAATTTACTTAGGAAAAATTGACCGCGTGGACTGTACTAGATTACAAGATGAGTTGATTGTATTTTTTTTGATTGTATACTTTACACAAGCGACCGCTTTGTCTGATGGTTAACTTTTTAGTGACCGATGCCAAATTTACCAAACTTAATGCAACTTAATCTTCGAAAATTATAGCAACAATGTACATATGTAATAAAAATCCGCTATTTAAAATTCTGGAATAACAAATTGCAATTCATAGTTTAGCGATAATACGAAATCATTTGCATTGGTAAGTTTGCTATCAGCGAACAACGGGAATGACAAATTTGAGAAACATGATACAACAAGAAATATGTATTCTTATACAAAATATACATACGAAAAGCTTAGCAGTTAACATACAAAAAAAAAGAACTTAAATTAACAATAAGGTACTACATACATACTTATATATACTATATATGTACAGAAATATTTAATATTGAATGCAAATAAGTCAGTCACAAATTATGTGGTGCGCATATGATTTCACACCAGTAGCTGTTTATATCTTGGTGGATTCCGAAGTGTAGAGGAGTAGTGTAATAAATTATAGACAACTAGGTGATAATTCCAATATACTGGAGGTGCCAACGAGCCAGTAAGTGTATTTTTTAATAGAAATCTATACCAGGAAATTTACAATGACTCTTTGTTAGATTTGTTGCAAACTTCCGGGTGTCGAAAGATATTTTTAGAATGCTTCTGCTAAGGTTACAGCTAACAGCTGTACCTTCCTACAGAAGCACATCTATCCGTATGGACATAAAGCTTGCAACATTTCTACGATTTTTAGCTACTGGGAGCTACCAGCAGACCGTTGGAAATGAGGTTATTTCTTGTGTGTGTTAAGCTACGGTTTGCAAAATTATCCGGGAATGTTTAGATTTATTTGAGGAGCCCATATGTGGACTATGGATTAAAATGATACGGAAGGAAGATGAACACACAATAAAGCAAGCATTTTTCGAGTCAACGAGCTTTCCTGGAATTATTAGCTGCGTTGATGGTATTCACGTGAGAATAAAATCTCCCTCACATTTAAAAGGAAAGGTTATTATAGTATAAACGTAATGGTGGTGAGTATTAGCAACCACTTTTTCTCCTACACATACACAAAAAATCTAACATTAATTAATTTAAATTTTACAGATATGCGATCATAGAACATACATTATGCATGTTGGCGCTAGGCATCCTGGTGCTAACCACGATGAGTTCGTATGGGAGCAAAGCTGTGTGGACCAGAAGCTGAAAGAGGACTTTGAAAGTGGGCGAAGAATTAAGTACATTCTTGGTAATGAGCTTGAGGTTGGTTTACCAACATTTTTAAAATATATGATTTGATTAGGCGATGCTGAGTATAAATTGAAACCATATTTGATGACACCATTTCAGAGTCCGAGCAATGCCCATGAAGCGCACGCAATGTGGTTGACCGTTGCTTTGGAGGGCTGAACAACACATTCCGGTGCATAATCGGATCTCGAGGATTGCATTATGATCCCAAAAAGGCAACTCAAATAATAAACGCTTGTTGTGCACTTCACAACATGTGTATTTATTAAAATGCATGGAACCAGAAATTATTATACCCAACAATACAAGCGATGAAATGGAAGAAGAGGAAATAGGAGCAGAGGGTGGTGCAGCAGCAATAAGATCGAATATTGCATTAAATCTTTAGTTTTTTATTCAAAAAATAGTTTATTGAAATAGTAGGTTAATAATCTAAACATTTTTTTATTTACACTATTATTAATACTATTATTATTACCTTATCACCATTGTTATTATCAATATTATCCCGTGCGGGGTTTTGCTAGATCCTCCATCGGGACCCTCCCATGCGGCGAATTGGGAACGCTCGCCATGTTTCTCTATTAGGAAGCATGGAGGGCACTGGGGAAATAAAATACCCCGGGGGTGATCAAAATCTAGCACGATAATGGACCGGCAATGAATGCGGAGAATGCAACTTTAATACAAGAAGACGATATTGTATGATCATGGGCTGACAGCTGTGGCATTCTGTTACCTGAGTATACGAGAGTGACATCGCGTAGAAATGGCTTTCAGGGTAATGTCGTAGCTGCCTTCCGTCCCGTTTAATCCTTGGCAAGGACTTGGAAAACGCTCTATGTCACGTAGCCATTCAGTTGGCCGTGCAGGTCTCAGTTGATAAGATATCCTGGTTAATGCCTGACCTAGCTCTGTACACATGCTCCCATGAGGACTTGTGTCAACCCTCGCGAGAACCTCACTGCTTGCAAAGGGACCCTCGGGGTCATCCAATGGGCAACTGCACAACGGGTCATGGATAACGGCTCCAAGTTGGGACCCATATAAAACAAAATGATGAGACCAACAACAACAACAACAACAACACGTAATATAGAGGGTAGAGATGCTGAGAGTATTTTCAAGAGCAGCTCTAAAATAGTTCGCTCCCCGGTGACCACACCTCGACCAGCAGGTGAAACCCGGGAAACCGAAAAAATAATAGTACCTGAGACCCCTCAGGGAAACACGAATGTGGGATATACCAGGCAACAAGATGGCTCGCCTACTCACAACTCACCTCGACAGCAATACATCCTCAAAATGAGATGCTCTGAGGAAGAGGCACTAGGGCAGTGCCAAAAGGTATTGCGTAAAATAAGACAGGCTATGGGAAAGCAGAGGAATATTAGCTTGGACGTCCAAAATGGAATATCTGAGCTAGAGGAGCTCATCGACATAATAGGGGATTACCGTAAAAACTGGAAGAATGCTGAAAGGGATAAAGAAGCGAGCAGATCTGGAACGGAGAAAATCATGTCAACAAACAGGACTGAGACTATGAGAACACCGACGACATCGAAGAATAAGCGTAGCGCGACCAGCCCCGCGGAGACAAATCCTAAAAAGAAACAGAGAGAAATGGATACTCAGGTCAATATGAGGGAGAAAACAGAGGAAATTACAAAAAATAAGGAGAGAATGGAGGAAGTGAGCGCAAGAATTCCCAAAAAGAAAACAGATGTGAGAAAAAGGAATCGCCAGAAGAAGCCAAAGGAGCGACCAGAAGCCGTTATAATTAAACCACTTGAGGGTCATAGCTACGCCGATGTCCTCAAGAATTTAAGAAACAATGTGAGACCAGAGGAAGCAAAGATATCAGTGCGATCGATCCGTAAGACGAAGCCAGGTTCGATTCTGGTGGAGATAGGAAAAGGTGGAAACAAGAAAGAGTTTTACGATGCAATTAAAGGCACTCTGAAGGATGCTGCTGTGGTAGCCGACCTTAGACCAAAAGCTACAATTGAAATACAAGATCTCGATGCCCTTTCTACTGTTGAAGAAATAACGGCTGCTATAAACAAGGCCACGAAATTAGAAAAGGACGTGATCGATGTTCATTTAACCGCAACAAATAACCGGGAGCAAAAGCGCGCCTTCGTCACGCTGCCCGTATGCGGCGCCAATGATCTTTTACGAACGGAGAGGATCAAAATTGCAATGACCAATTGTAGGTTAAGATACAGGGAGGAGACCAAACGCTGTTACAGATGTTTTGGAGCGGGCCATCTTCAATGGGAATGCAAGGGACCTAATAGAAAGGCCATGGGACTTTGCATCCAGTGCGGGCAAAAAGGACACAAGCTGAAGGAGTGCAAAAATCCTCCAATATGTTGCATATGCTCACCAAAAGAAAGTAGCTCAACGGATCACCTACCTGGATCAAGGGGCTGTAAGGCAGACAAACAGACCGCGAAATGAAAGTACTTCAACTAAATATGCATAGGGGAATAGTCGCTGATTCTCTCTTACCACAGATTATTCTGGAGCAGAGAGCGGACATCGCGATTATCAGCGAGCAATATACGAGCAAGGCGAGTGGGTTCTTGTTAAGTGATGACACAGACACTGCTGCTATATGGATACCAAACAACAGAAGGCTACGACCAAAGAACTCAGGCAAGGGAAACGGATTCGTATGGGTGCAGTTTGAAGAGATCACACTCTTAAGCTGCTATCTCACACCGAGTGATAGTATTGATATTTTCCAAGGTAAACTCGATGCGATGGAGGACGCCATAAGAGACCTAGGAGGAGATATCCTAGTGGGGGGCGATGTTAACTCTAGAGCAGTGGAATGGGGAATGCCGACTACTAACTCAAGAGGAAAAAGGATAATTGAACTAGCAGCGAGAAGTGGATTGATAGTCGCTAACGTTGGAAATGTTCCCACTTTCAGGAGACCACAGTGTGAGGGTACAATACCAGATGTGACATTGGTGTCTGAAAGATTGGCTGGGAGAGTTCTGAACTGGAAAGTTCTCGAAATATACACGGCCAGTGATCACCAGTACATATCATACTCCCTCCAGACAAACACCCTTAGACATCAAGGAAGCACAAGTGGTGGCACTCGCAGATGGAACGTGGGCAAGTTGGACACATCTGCGCTCGTGGCAGAGGTTGACTACCAAATAGGAAGACAGGAAATAGGAGAAGATGCCATAAATATATCTAACCAAGTCATGAATATCATTCGACTGAGCTGTGACAAAGCAATGCGAAAAACGAGAAAGCGGAACAAATATAAAACCGCTGTATATTGGTGGAGCAGCACAATAGAAGAAGAAAGGCGTAATTGTATACGACAGCGGCGAAAATATACTAGGGCAAGGCGTAGAGGCACAGCAGATGCAGAGCATGCTGAATACAAGGAAGCAAAAAAGAGGTTGGGAAGAGCCATACAGAATAGTAAAAGACAACAATTCGAGGGACCCATGGGGCCTTGAATATAAATTAGTCATGAAGAAGCTTGGGTTTAAAAACCCCGCGCAGGAGATGGACGAAAGGACAATGGAGAATATAGTGACAACACTCTTTTCTAAGCATGGCTTAAGGAATGACATCTACAACACGGAGGATGTGGCAACACAAACCCAGTTTATCCCATTCACCGTAGAAGAACTAAGGGCAGCAGCTCTAACCCTCAAGAATGGAAAGGCCCCTGGACCTGATGGAATACCAGCCGAGGTGGTGAAGAAAATTGCAATTACTCGACCAAGATTGCTTTTAGAAATGTATAATAGCTGCCTGAGGGAAGGCGTTTTTCCAGAGCTGTGGAAAAAACAAAAGCTAGTGCTTATAAGCAAAGGAAAAGGAGAACTACACTTGCCATCATCATACAGACCACTCTGTATGCTCGATTCGGCAGGAAAACTATTGGAGAAACTACTCAAGCCCCGCCTAGAAGAAGCTATCAATAGGGGGGTGGCTTATCCAGGAGACAATATGGATTTCGGCCAGGCAGGTGTACAATAGATGCCGTGAAGGAGATAACAGATGTTGTCAAAGTTGTCCAGCAGAGAAACCATTTCAGCAGGCCCGTGGTTCTTCTCGCCACTCTCGACGTAAGGAGTGCTTTCAATAGCCTAAGATGGGCAGACGTGTTGAAAGCCTTAAAAGAGAAATTTCGCAGTGCCAACATATCTAATGAAGATAATTGGTAACTATTTGAAAGACAGGGTTCTCTTATACGACACCAAGGAGGGCCCGAAAAGTATGGTCGTCACCTCGGGAGCGGCACAGGGCTCGATTTTAGGACCAGATTTGTGGAACGCGAGCTATGATGAAATCCTGAGAATCGAAATGCCAGAGGACACATTCTTAGTTGGCTACGCAGATGACATCGCAGCAGTCATCACAGCTAGGAACACGGACGATGCCCAGAGGAGACTCAGACAAGTGATGATAAGAACCAGGGCCTGGCTAGACTCACATGGGCTGGAGCTAGCCACACACAAAACGGAGTTGATGTTTCTCACAGGACGGCACATGCCAACCGAGATAGAAATGCGGTTCGAGGATGTTTTAATAACCACCAAGGAAAGCGTGAACTACCTAGGTATAAGGATGGATAGGAGGTTGATATACTCACAACACATTCAATATGTATCCACAAAAGCGGCAAAGATAACGGCACAGCTGAGCAGATTAATGGCGAATGTTGGAGGACCTCTATCATGCAAAAGGAAGCTGCTGACGGAAGCATGCAACAGTGTCCTTTTGTACGGATGTGAAATCTGGGCAGACACGCTGAGTACCA
Organism: Germaria angustata; assembly: GCA_963681545.1. Lineage (NCBI taxonomy): Eukaryota > Metazoa > Arthropoda > Insecta > Diptera > Tachinidae > Germaria > Germaria angustata. The sequence continues at coordinate 10,979,515 of OY813003.1, read as the reverse complement.
AGAGAAGAGCAAATGCATTACTCTCAGTGCAGAGGACAGCGGCGTTGCGCGTGGCATCGGCATACCGCACAGCGGACACAATGCCTTTGCCAGATGCTAGGCAGGCAACTATTGAAAGATGGCAAGCACTATGGAGCGAAGATAGGAACGGTAGATGGACAGCTAAACTTATACTAGATATACGGAAATGGATAGAAAGAAAACACGGAGAGGTGAACTATTACTTGACACAGATGCTCTCCGGACACGGCTATTTTAGAAAATATTTGCACAGAATGGGAAAGTGCAGTACACCATTTTGTTTGTACGAAGAAAGCGATATAGTTGACGATGCGGAACACACGTTTTTCTCCTGCCAACGCTGGGTCATAAGCCGACAACAAGTGAAGATGCAAATCGGTTTGATCACGACGGCAAACCTTGTTGACAAGATGACAAGTAGTGCGGAAGCGTGGAACGCAGTGGCAACGTACGTCGAATGTGTGCTTCGAGCTAAGAAGAAAGATCTGGATAGAGCACACAGCAGCTTGGGATAAGCTAGGGCAGCGACTAAGCTAGACAAAGAAGAAGAGAAAAAAAACAAACAAAAAAGCGGGTGCCTGGACGCAGGCATGCGGAAGGCGGTCTCCTGACCAAGGAGGGAGCCACCTCGAAGTAATGAGAAAGCGGTCCCGAGGTGGAAGTATCTCCCAAAGAGATGAGGTGGGGTTTTAGTCGGTATGCCCATATGGGAGAGCCCGACATATCATAGTGGGTGACGATCCACTATGAATGCAGTAATGCATTTCCCCAGCTCACCCGCAAAAAAAAATTATCAATATTATTATCATTGTTATTTTTATCATTTTTATTATTTTTATTATTATATTGAACAACTACATACATACGTAAAAACAAAATAACACAATAAAAGTTTTGAAATTTTAAATTAAATGAGTGTATGTCTTTACTTTTTTGAGTGTATGTCTTTACTTTTTTATGACACTGTACAAAAATGTTTCTATATTTTTTTTTGATTCTGTTGGTGCTTTCTACCAAAAGCTTCACGCAGGATACTTGTGCATCAGCGGCATCAGCTGTTCTTTTTGAAGATTGTGCGTGTAGTTCAGCAGCAGCAGCTACCCTTTTCATAGCATCAACCTGTTCCTTAGCTGTTGCTGCACTCTGACGCCGAATTAAAGTTAGCTGTTCTTCTGCAGTTTTCTTTCGTTTTTTTTTTTTTTTGCTGAAGAGCCAGGAGGCTGCTTGTTGTCATCACTCTCGCATGATTGGAGTTTTTTCGCACTCCTAATCTCCTCTGCATTAGGTTTCAGGTTCTGTGGCTGTTTTTGGTGATCAATTTCCACTGTTGCATTGCTCTCTGTTATTGGTCTTGTTGGTGTGATGACCGCAACAATTTCGCAATTTCGCGGTGGTGTTTCCACAAGAGACTGGAAGCAATCGTCTATTGATTGTGTTGTTGCATATGCCACCCTACCACCAAATACCTTCCCACTAGGCGCTACTGTTAACGATAACATCAAAGTACGATCAATAATCTATTCTAATCCTGCCAGGTAATTACATAAAACGATATACACCGCCACACAGTGGCTGAAAATCGTTTTTCATTGGCAAAAATTCTGTAACTTTTGAACCGATCAAAATATTGAAGTAATTTTTTTTAATGGATAGATATTTAGTTCAGCTTGACTCAGTGTTAATTACATTAAAATTTATTGGGTACTTCTTAAGGACTTCTAGGTCAAAGTTGAACTTTTGATTTTTTTTTCCTTTAACTTTTGGAGTGAAATATGGGTTTATTTTTTTTATTTGCGTATTAAAAAATTTTATATTTGGAACTTAATAATAATTGTAATTATTTTTTGTGATAATGGAATTTTGTTAATGTTACACTCAAAAAAATTTTTACACTCAAAAAAAAATAGTAAAATTAACTGGAGATTTTGCTGTTACCACAGAAAAATGTTGTTATTTTTTGCTTTCAAAGTAGGTTCTATTTATTATTATTTTTTACTAATACTATGTTTTTCGTACTTAAATAGCAATGAAAGGCAATTATAATTATTATTCATTTAACACAAATAGTGATTGCAAATATTCTATATTTTGCTCTGTTTTTTGGTTTCTTAATCTAAATCCCGATGTTCCACTTTCCATTTATTTCGAATATTGGAGATGAACGGATCTGAAGTTGCCAATAATATATTAAATAGATCTTCATTTGTGGAATTTCGTGAAATTTTTCTAGTATTGTGCTCTCTATAAAATCTGTAATCCTTGTTCCTTTTTTCCTGAGCCTCCTCTGATAGATCTCCAAGTGGCACCAAATGATATTTAATGATATCTTCTCCATGATAAAGGATTTTGTGGACTGTTGCAGACATATTTCTCCATGGGTAGTTGGTTGTATATATTTTTGCGGTTTCCTTAGCACAATCTCCAAATTGTTTAGAGTCAATTTCTTCATTGCACGCAAGTACTTCTAGGATTATTTTAAATCTGAAAATAAGGTTAAAATCCACTCCAGTTATTTCAGATGCTGTTTCTGGATCTGAAAAGAATCTTCGTGCGGTGTTGCCATCATTTGTAGTGCCTGACCCTTGTTTTGGCTGATCTATAATCAATCCAATTTTGGGATATTCATCTTGAACATGTTTCTTTTTTGAACTTCTTAACTCTTTGTTGATTTCATTGTTTCTTATGGGTCCTGAAACCCGAAATCCAAATCATAACTGATTTTTAGTATATGTTCCATAAGTCGTATTCTTGCATGTAGTGGTGATAATCCAAATTCATATGCATCGGTATTATCTAATGATTTTGTCGGAACTTGGTTTAATTGGGTTGATGCTGCTTGGCATATAATGCAGTTGGATGCAGCCTTCGTGTTAGTCAAAGCCTGACCTACTTTTCCATCTATCATTGTAAGGACTAATTGGTAGCTTGCTTCAATTTGCTACCCATTTAACTGTAATTGTAATGGCTGTAGTGTTGCAATTTGGGCCTTGATATCACTAATTTCTTTGTTAATGGTATCACGAGTTTCTTTTTTGAATTCAAATTTGATTGGCCTGCAGTATTTCGTAGAAGATGGTGTCTCATTTTTCCAAATATCCGTTGTTTGCGTTGTACTAGTCGAAGGCTCTGAATCTTCCAAAATCTTTTCCAATCACAAAGGTACAATTGATACCATGAACATATCCGAGTCCGAAATATTTTCACATACAACTTGTTTGTATTGGTTTTGTCCCGAAGAACCATCACATCCCCATTTGCAAAATGAATTAGCTTTTTGTTTCCATACTTCTTTAACGCATTTCCTGGTATTGATTGTAGCAAGCGTTCGGCTGTGTGATCAAGTAGAGATTGTAGTTGTACCTCTGCCGAAATTGGTGTGATTGTAATAGTATCCTTTGATGGCAAACAGTCCATTTTAGCAGCAGTTATATGATGATATGCTGGATAGATATTTGAGCCCTTTTCAATCGCACGCAATCTGAGCTTAATATATTGCTGTTTTGTTAATTTCAAATCCAGAAATAAGGCTAATGCCTCCTCATTTGTGTACTGTTTTGCATCGCTCGGAGTTGGTATACTTTTAAGAATTCGTGTTGTTCTCACTGGACTAGCTTTAATAGCTTTTTTAATGATATCCACTTTTGTTAATTGGTTCTGTGATCGTAATTGATGTAGGAAAGATTCTTTTATATTTGTACAACCAATTGCATCGTTAACATCTTTAAGTTTCCGCCTCTTAGACCTATCTCTGCAGTTGTTCAATGATTTGCGTGGTCTTCCAACCTTATCTTGCTTTGCTGTTTCTGCAGCGATAGTAAGTTGCCCTTCTAACCACTTTTCACTTTTTATATAAAACTTTTGTTTACTGTAGCTAACTTCTTGTTGCGTTTTTTTAGTACTTTTACAAAATTAGATAATTGCTCATGTATTTCGATGCTTCACGAATTTAAGTTTAATTTTATTTTAACGTAAGTAAGAACATCTTCCTGGTTTTTATTTCTAAAATACTCTTCGGCCAGTTCTTTATAACCGAAGCTCTCCATATTTTTCTGAATATTTTTAGTTGAATCTATTATGATTTATCACTTGCCAAAAAACGTACGTACACGTAAAGGATTAATTTATTATTGAGTAATCCCTTATCGAATCCATAGTTTTATACATTTTTAGATACACGTTATTCACACATTGATCTTCAATTTCATAGCAGGTGGTACTTAAATTGAACAAAACTGCACTTGTTATCCAGACCTTAATATCAGATAAAACTAATTAGTATCTCGCCAATATGGGGTTCTTTTTATCTTTAATGGTTTAATGTCGCGATTATTATTGTGAAATTGTTTATGACTTTGGCTGACCCTAACAGTTATATTAGAAAGAGATCATATGTTTACTGTAGAACCTATTGTGATATTTTTATGACTGATTTTTTTGCTGATCAAAACAAAGCCATAAAACTCTTTCGCAGGTATTATATTTAATTATTTTAGTTTTACGTAGTCTAAAGTAAAAAACATAAACCTTTAGGCAAAAAAGTGAAAATTTAATACACCATTGTATACGAGTAATTATAGGGGTGTTTAAATTATCGTAATTCGAATTTTTTTAGAGTAATTTCATTAAAATTAAAAAAGTGTTCTACCGGCGGGTCGTGGCGGGTGCAAAAGTATATATAGGGTTAAAGAAGACACCTTCGCCTTTCTTCGGGTGGTATACGTTTCTTCTTCCCTTTTGTTCCCTAGAAGTTCTATTCCACTAAAATTTAAATTTCAGAAAAATATAGTAGTTTCATAAATATTTCATAACACCTCTAATATTAAACGCTAGAGCGGTAACCACTTACAACAACTACATACTATAATCCTACCAACATTATAAAAAAGACCGCAGGCCATCATCGATGATAGCTTGCGAGTAGTAACCATTTATTTTTGACAAAAAACTGATAAAAAACACCTTTTTCTGAAATAACAAAAACAGTTGAGTTTGACAGCATGCCACGCCCACAATTATCAATAGTTTAACCTAATTTTTTGGCTACCTTAATATGGATATATTAGCTCCAAAATGGCGTAAAAATTTTAAAGATCGGTGACAAAAAAAAATTCGACTTTTGGCCAATGAAAAACGATTTTCAGCCACTGTGCGCCACCTGTTTCCTGCATACTTTTTTTGTTAGCTATTTTCTTTTTGGTTCTAGATTTCAAATCAGCCCACGTCTGCAAACAATATGTTATTTTTGCAAGTAGCAAATACAAAATAGGTACCTATGTACATATGTATCTACTTATCACAGTTATCACATTGTTAATCCACAATTGTTTGCTGGGTGTTCAAATCAAATAGTTAGTATTTTTTCATTCCTACAAAATAAATATCGCATCTTCAGCAAATTCAAAAATAAGTAACGCTTTTTGTCCGCGTTGTTCCCATAAGCCAAATATTGCACTTTCGCAATATTCTCAGAATTACATAGGAAGTGAGCCAGACACCTGAGTTAAAAATATTAAATAAAAAACTTTCTTAAATATTTAAATTTAATATGAAAACAATTATTTGTAAGCAAAAATATTTAATGTAAAAAACAGTTATCGTGCAACAACCTGAGAACAACTTATTAGTAGCAATAAGCATAATAAGCAAAAATTTATTATAAAAAAGAAAATTATTGTTCAATAAAGTCAGTGTGAATCTTAACCTTAACTAAGTCCGTGTTTTATTTTGGAGCTGTAATACAAAAAGTTAACTGGCGCCCGAGCACCTGAAAATCCTTAAAAAATCTGAAAGTAATAATTCAGAAAAAGGAATAGTTCAGAATCCTTAAAATTAAAACGGAGGAAAATTCTGGAGATAATAATTCAGAATCCTTAAAAATCGGAGTCCTGCAAAAATTCTGAAAATAATAATTCAGAATCCTTAAACAAACCCGAGCACCTGAAAATCCTTAAAATTCTGAAAGTAATATTTCAGATAAAGGAATAGTTCAGAGTCCTTAAAATTAAATCGGAGTCCTGGAAAAATTCTGAAGATAATAATTCAGAATCGGAGTCCTGTAAAAATTTTTGAAGATAATTCAGAATCCTTCAACAAATCTGGAAAACCGAAATAATTCAGAAATCCCTATAGGAATCCTGAAAATTAATCCTTGGAAAAACAACCGTGGTTATAAAATACCCGATCATCCCTTAAGCAGTTTACGTCCAAAAGGATAACAACAAGGAAAAGCAGCAGCAAAGAAGCAGCAGTAAACAGCCCGTTTATAAAACAAAGGACAAACACACTCCTGGTATACGTGACGGACCTTGCCCCTGAGTACTAGCCGAAAAGGACCTTAGCAAACCATCCAGAACCAGCAATGCTTATAATTTTTGTAAGTTACGCAATTACTAACATAAGCTAAGAAAAATATAGCATTGTAATACACATAAGAACATTACATGCTAAACAATTTACCACAGTCAACATAAGAACATTGTGGTAAACTAACTTACTAATCTAAGAAAAACATAGTATTGTAATACACATAACAACATTACAGTAAAGGAGAAATAAGTAAAAATTATTACACTGTTATAAAGCAGGGAAATATATAATCATTTGTTATCAACAAAAAGTAAAAAAATAGAATAGCCATTTAGATTTTTATTAATTCATAGGAAAAATTTTTTGTAAGTGCCTGGTGCAAATCCTTTGTTTCTGAAAAATATAGTTAATTTCGTAAATATGGAACAATTGCAACAAAACATAATTCACCTCACTGGAGCACTCAATGCTCAAGTTGACCAATTCCGAATTTTTGAAAGCCGTCTGGCCCATCTAGAAAGTAGGGTACAACCAGCAGCAAGTTCAAATACTATGACAAGCCCCAAAACTGAAGAAGAACTGGAATCAATCAAAAGATTGCCAGATTGCGTTAGGGACCTCCAAATTTTCGAAGGAAACCCTACGAAATATATTTCGTGGATTCATAACGTGGAATCCATTCTACATGATTATAAAGTAATCCAAAACAAACCGCTTTATAGAGCTATCGTCAAACATATTAGACAAAAAGTTAGAGGCCCAGCAGATAGTGCTTTGATTGCTTATAATATTTTTGACGATGATTGGAACAGCATAAAGAATTGTCTATCGCTTCACTATGCCGATAAAAGAGATATTCAAAGTTTAGAAAACCAACTTACTCACATGCGTCAAGGTTATGACTCCGTAGAAAAATTCTATGGAAAAATTAACCATCAACTCAGTTTAATAATAAATAAAATCAAAAGTGATGAATATTCACAAGAGGAAACAACAGTTTTAATTGAAAACTATAGGGATCGTGCCATGGATGTATTTATTAAAGGCCTACACGGCAATCTTTCCCATTTAATCAAGGTTCGGAAACCGAGAAATTTGCCTGAGGCATATACTGCATGTCTGGAAATGGAAAATATGGACTTTAGAAGAAACATGACATATGGTCATGGCCCAGTCAATCAAAGACAATACTTTGTAGCAAAGCAAAGCTACAATCACCAATTGAACAGACCAAGCACTGCTCCACAGCAGCAACCACTTGACAGAACGCCACCCTCCAGACCCACTCAACCTAAGCCTCCTGTTCCTATGGACATTGACTCTTCCATTCAAACTTCGAAAGTTAATTATATTAACAGACCTTCTGCAGTAGTTAGACAATCCAATGAATCATCAAACATCCCCCGAAAATACCAACGTATTTTCAATGTTGAAACTGTTGATGATGATATAGAAGGAGAAGAAGAAGAACAGTACGAACAGAACCTAAACTTTTATGAGAATGAAGTAAATTTTATGACAGAAGCCTCTCTGGAACCCCCTATATAAATTATTACATTTTCGGCGGTACTGCATTAAAATTTTTAGTTGATACTGGAGCCCACAAAAACTTCATCAGTGAAAAAGTCGCATTTAATTCCAAACCCGTAGATAAACCATTTATAATCCACTCTGCGGGCGGCGATATTGAAATAACACACAAAGTGAGCGGAAAATTTTTTGCAAGTTTGGGCAATAGAACTACCATAGATTTTTTTGTTCTACCTGGCCTCAAAACATTTGACGGTATCATTGGGGACGATGCGCTACGCGAATTAGAAGCCGTTATCTATAGGAAAAATAATATGCTACATATTTCACCTGATATCGAAATCCAGCTCCAAACAAAGAAATCAAAACAGGTTCAACACCTTGATTCTCAAGAAAATTTTACACTAGGAAAATTACTAGACAAATATTCATCATTGTTTGGACCAGTTAATGAAAAAATTGCAATAGAAACTTCAGTTAAAGCTAAAATTAAAACCAATACAGATGAAGCCATTTATTCCAAATCGTATCCCTACCCACCTCATCTAAAGGATGAAGTTGACCGACAAATAAACAAATTATTGAATGATGGTATCATCAGACCATCTAAAAGCCCGTACAATTCACCCCTGTGGATTGTACCCAAAAAAAAGAGAATAGCTTAGGAGAAAAACAATATAGACTTGTAATCGATTTTAAAAGGCTAAACGCCATCACAATCCCAGACGCTTATCCGATCTCAGACATAAATCATACGCTTGCTTGCCTTCACGGAAATAAATATTTTTCAACAATTGACTTAACGTCAGGATTTCACCAAGTTGAAATGCTTGAAAAGGACATAAAAAACAGCATTTTCAACGCCAAATGGTAAATATGAGTTTCTCAGACTACCTTTCGGGCTGAAAAATGCGCCCGCTATTTTCCAGCGGATGGTCAATGATGTTCTTAGACCACTAATTGGCATCTGCTGTTATGTTTATATCGATGATATCATAATCTTCGGGAAAGATATCAAAGAACACATTGAAAACGTCGAAAAAGTCTTTGTGCTTTTACAAGAAGCAAACTTAAAATTTAACCTTGAGAAATCTAAATTCTTTCAAAAACAAGTGGAATTTCTTGGCTATATTGTGTCAGAACATGTCGTTTGGCCAGACGAAAAGAAGATCGCCGCTATCACTAACATAACACCACCCACTAATTTAAAAGACCTCAAAAGTTTCCTTGGAATAATATCATACTACAGGAAGTTTATTAAAAATTGCGCTGCAATAATCAAACCGCTAACTAAGATAACTAGAGGCGAAAACGCCCAAATAAGTGCAAACCGTTCTAAAAACGTCAAAATTGAATTAGATAAATATGCAATCAAAGCCTCTAATGATGCAAAAACCTTACTGACTTCTTCAGAAATATTAGTTTTCCCAAATTTCTCAAAGCCTTTCATTTTGACGACCGATGCGTCTAATTTTGCCATTGGTGCAGTGCTATCCCAAGGAGAAATAGGCAAAGACAGACCTATCACTTACCTTTCCCGGTCATTGACCAAAGCAGAAGAAAACTATTCTACAATAGAAAAGGAAATGCTTGCCATTGTATGGGCACTCGACAAATTGCGAAATTATCTATATGGGGCAAAAGAAATCAAAATTGTTACAGACCATCAGCCTCTAACCTTCGCCTTGAGTAATAGCAACAACAACGCTAAACTGAAAAGAATTGAGAATCTAGAATTGAGGAGTATAATTACACTCTTGTATACAAACCGGGTAAAACAAATTTAGTTGCTGACGGACTCTCACGTCTGCCTCCTCTAGAGACAACTAATAATCAAGAAGTTAACGCTATGACCTCTTCAACAACTCAAACAGCTAATTCTGCCGAAATAGACAGCACTGACCTGATTCCCTCTTTTGAACTTCCAATCAATGTATTCAAAAACCAGCTGGTATTCTCAGAAGGACCAGTAAATAGATATTGCCACGAAGAACCCCATTCAGGATACCACAGACATTACATTAGACTGTCTGAATACACAAAGGATAGCCTGATGACAGCGCTAAAAGAATATTTAAATCCTAATGTGATAAACGGTATTGCTATACCGGAAAGTTATCTTATGATATTACAAGAAATCTATAAAGGGAATTTTATAAAATATAAGCTAAGGATAACCCAACACATAGTATCTGATATCTCCAACGACGAGACAAAATTCTTAATAATTGAGAAGGAGCATAAAAGAGCTCATAGAAGCCCGGTGGAAAACAAAAAACAGATACTCGAGAAGTATTATTTTCCACAGATAACAAAGCTCATAAAAGACTACACAAAGTCCTGTATAGTATGTGCGGAAAACAAGTATGACATGCATCCTCTTAAAGTAGAGTTGCAACCAACCCCCATACCAACATATCCCACTCAAATACTGCATTTAGACATCCTTGAAATTAAAAGTGAAAAATTCATAAAATGCATCGATAAATTTACTAAATTTACAAAATTCTTCCATATTAAAAACAATTCTGTACTTCATGTGCGGGATAAACTTATCAAACTCCTGCATTATTTTTCAGCCCCCGAGATTTTGGTCATGGACAATGAAAGCAGTTTCATAAGTCCTATTGTGCAAAATTATATCGAAGGTTTGGGCATTAAAATATACACAGTACCAGCTCAGAAAAGTGAAGCAAATGGCGCAATTGAGCGCGTCCACTCCACAATTATTGAAATCTTTAGGTGCTTAAAGGTAGAATTTCCCAGTTACTCTGTGAAAGAATTAATAAATATCGCAGTGGACAGGTACAATAATACTGTCCACTCTGTAACAAAAAGGAAACCTGTTGATGTATTTTTTAACCGAACTTCTAGAGTAAACTATCAAAATTTAATGGATTTCAAAGAAAAGTTAACCAAAACCTACAATATGAAATAGCTAGAAATCAAAGAAATAATCTAAATAGACAAAACCGGAAAAGAATTAAGCCCCCTTCTTACAAAGAAGGTGACACCATTTACAAAAAAAACAAACAAATTAAATCAAAAGAAAAACCTCTTTACCAACCAGAAATAGTCTCAAAAGACAACAAAGTTACAATTGTAACTGCTACTAATAAGAAAATTCACAAAACTCATATAAAAAATCAATAATTACAGGTTACTGCCGTGCCTTGTTAACGCTGTTGTCGATATTTACCCTTACAACACTTCCCTGGTAATGATCAAAGAAGGATTCGGACATATCATTAACGGTTATTATAAAATCATCCACTTAATAGACTTGAACGAATACGAACATACTATCGAGGAGTTAAGCCAGACAATTAATAGAGACATACGCAAAGGTACACTAGTCCCGCAACTAAAATACCAAGTCGAAAAGATTAATGGCATGTTGGAAAAAATTCGTTGGAAACCAAATCAAAAATCTAAAAGAGCTATAAACTGGTTAGGCTCCGCTTGGAAATGGTTGGCTGGCAGCCCCGATGCCACAGATTGGGACCAAATTCTTAAAACAACTACAGACCTCAAAGATAGTAACAATCAACAATATTTTATTAACAAGGATTTGGTAAACGTCACTAACAGAATAATAGGTAGTTATAATAATATTTTAAACAGAATTGATATATAAAACGAAGACAGATTTCAACAAATAATATTTGACAAATTGACATTGCTAAAGGACGAAGTGGAATCCATTGTGATGGCATACCAACTTGCAAAAAATGGAATCGTACACACAGCCCTATTAAACAAAGAAACCCTTCCCTTTTTAAATGAAATAGAAGCAATTGAAAATGCAACACCCCAGATGCTGCTCAAAAATTCAACCTTAATTTACGTAATACTACTACCTCAAACACAATCCAACATTTACAACAACATTTTAATGAAACCCACAGTCAGAAACAACAAGAGAATAAAAATGCAATTTTCCCATGTGTTACTATCTGACTCTTACAAATACGGCGTCCTGAACAAATGCAATAAAATTCGCGACTTCATTCTATGTAACAAATATGATTTAATTCCGCTAGAGTCAGATAACTGCATATCTCAGATTCTAAAAAAACAACAGCTGTATGTAACTACGAATACTATGAGGAAGCAGTAGTTGAGTTGGTATCTGAAGGCACCATATTTGCCACTAACTTCAAAGGCAATCTGACATATGCAAACACGAGCTCATACTTAGACGGTACATACGTTATAAATTTCACAAATTAAACAATTGGCATAAATAATGTGGATTATACAAATTGGGCTACTATAACCAAAGAAATATTACCCCCCATTTTTGAAGTTAATCTAACTGAAAAAGAGATAGCCATTGATCTAAAATACCTCCATAAACTTCATCTAAATAACGTAGAAAAACTAAAAACTCTATCAATAACAAATTACTCGTCATACGCAGTATTTCTATTGATTTTTGTAACAGTAATTACAATTTACAAAATTTATGAGTCAAAAAAATCGTCACTGGTAATACCCATTATCGAACCAGTAAAAATTAACTACCCATCAGTCCGGCGTACTGATTCTTAAAGAGGGGGAAGTTATCACAGTTATCACATTGTTAATCCACAATTGTTTGCTGGGTGTTCAAATCAAATAGTTAGTATTTTTTCATTCCTACAAAATAAATATCGCATCTTCAGCAAATTCAAAAATAAGTAACGCTTTTTGTCCGTGTTGTTCCCATAAGCCAAATATTGCACTTTCGCAATATTCTCAGAATTACATAGGAAGTGAGCCAGACACCTGAGTTAAAAATATTAAATAAAAAACTTCTTTCTTAAATATTTAAATTTAATATGAAAACAATTATTTAATGTAAAAAACAGTTATCGTGCAACAACCTGAGAACAACTTATTAGTAGCAATAAGCATAATAAGCAAAAATTTATTATAAAAAAGAAAATTATTGTTCAATAAAGTCAGTGTGAATCTTAACCTTAACTAAGTCCGTGTTTTATTTTGGAGCTGTAACACAAAAAAGTTAACTTATATGTATGTATATGTACATATAGGTAATAACCCACCCCAAATGTACATACATACATACTTATGTATGAATGTGTGTATGTACTCACCTTTTTCTACTCAGCGATTAAACGAATTGGAGGTCCGTTAGAATTAAGTTTTTGACATACTACGTTTATACGCACGTCTTATTTGCAAATAAAAAAGAAGAATGTTGCCGTATAACTTTTTTATTGTAACTTATTAACTCACTTAACAAGTCGTGAATAACGACACTATTTGCAAATAAAAAGTAAGACGTTGCCACTTCATGAACGTTTTTTGTGTTTTACTTACCAAACAATCATATTTTCGTCACATGGCATCACTAATAATAACATAAGTTCTGTATGCAATTTCCCGTATAAACAGTGAATTAGTTATTTGCAAATAGTTCTATTTGCAAATAAGACGTGCGTATAAACGTGGTAACAAACTGCTTTCCACTTCTCCTCTGTTGACAACTTGGTTTCGCCAAACACAGGCGCTCCTCTAGCAAATTCTGGATTCTCCTTCATAAATTTGACCAATATTTGTAGTTGCTGGACTGTTGATTTCTTTAAACTAAAATTCACAGATTTTAATATAAATACCACTTTTATCTTCAATTTACTTACCATTTAGCCTCCATTTCAATTTACAATTTTATAACTAAAAAAAATATTTGTAATTAAATTTTTTTATAAAATATTTGTGGATTTATATAATAAAAAAATTATTGTCATTCGAACACAAAATAACTGGTGCATGATTTCGAAATTTGTGTTCGCAATGTTGACAACAACTTCGAAATAGACAAGCGCAATTTTGTATGAAAACACTTACGTTATCATTCGAGTTGTCGTTCGAGTGGATTTTCGCATAGAGATAAGTTACATAAACCCAAATCAACTTCCTTTCGCTTAGATTGCGAATGAACTCTTTGTTTCGATATTGATAAACTGGCTGTTATTAAACTTCAATATGTTTGCTGGGTGCACATTCATGTGTATGTTTGTGTGCATGTAACTATGTATATTTATTTGAAATCTGCTTATAAACTGAGAAATTTTCTGCTCTTTGGAATAATATAAAGATATCCATACATACTACATATATAGAATTGGTGTATCGGAAAATATAAAAAGGGTTGGGCATACATCAATATGTACTTATATACAAACACACATACATAAGTATGTATAAATGTATATTTCTAGTAAAATTAATATGAAGCGCAACGAGAGGCAGCGAAAAAATCATTTCCAACGTTAAACAACTAGAAATAAATGTTATGTGCCTACTAGACATATACATATGTACTTACATACATACATATGTACATACATGCATAAGTACTTACATACATACTTATGTGAATCAAATTTTAATTGTTTGAATGGTTCAAATCATTCTAATTTAAAATTATTCATACTTTATTATTATTATTATTATTATTATTATTATTATTATTATTATTATTATTATTATTATTATTATTATTATTATTATTATTATTATTATTATTTGTGAGTATAAAAGCAATTGATACTCGTATTTTTGCACTTTAGTGTAGACGATTGCTTAAACATATTTTTCATGATTCGTTTTGATCACAAATTGGCGCCTATTTCAATATACATATGTATGTATGTATCCCCTTATACTTTATCGATATTGAAAGACATACGAAGTTTGATAGAAGGGGGCAGAGATGTAGAGTGTGCAGTACATGACTGTAAGTATGTACTGGACATTCTTTGTTTCTCTGTTATACTTTTCGCAATATGTACATTATTATTCATTGCGTTGCTTTATATCATGTATGTACCTCACTATTTTCTCACCTAGTTACGTCGGACTCAATTTTGCACACTGTAGTAATTTTTATTTTTTTATTTTTTGTAATCGAATCTCGAATTCAATTCTATTTACATATGTATTTACTTTTCAGAACTTCACTTATTTTTACTTTACTTATGTTTGCTTTAAATATGTTTGACAATCAAAATGATCTTACACTTACAAGTAAACAAACCGGAAAAGTATGTACATATGTACATACATATGTATGTCAAGGAGGAATTAAAAAAATTCTGTTTGTCTATTAATTTCCCAAGTGTAAAAGCTTTAGGCAATAAGAAAAGACAATTAAAGAAGTGTCTGTGAATTCCATATTATAAAAGGGGACTATATTTTTCATCCTGTGTTGTGGCTAAATGATGTCCTTAACAGTTATGCCAACTCACAATTTGTTTTAAAAGTACAGTGCACTCGCTATAATATGAAGCCCCAAAATATGAACACTTTTACTTCCATTGACTACTCCAAAATATGAACTTAGTGCAAAAGCTTTAAATATGAACAGTTTATTTTTTTACAGAATTTATCTGCACACAGTAGTAGTGGCTAAATTCTGATTCAACTGCATAATAATTTGGGGATTTTCCTAGCAGTTTGCTTTAATTGCCTTCAGCTGTCAATCAAAATTTCTAACATGCATACACGTTCTAGTTAGTGAACACCACTTTATACATAAATTTAACGTGAAAAGTTCTTAAAATGCATACAAGAAACATACGTTTTTAACTTTAAAAGAAAAATCAGAAATTTTAGAACAATTAGGAAAAGGTGCAAGTGTTACTAATTTAGCGAATAAATTTGGAGTGAAAAAAATCTACAATGTGTTAACAATATGGTTATTGTACATAGAAAAGGAAAAACTGTGGCCTTCCGAGTACCCAGAAATGGAAAATGTGTTATACCGATGGTTTTTGAATATGAAAGACAAAAAATTTCTGTTAAAAAAAGCCAAAGACCTCCATAATAATATTAAAGAAAATTGTTTAGAATTCAATGCCAGCGATGGATGGCTTCAAAACTTCAAAAAGTAGCCCCAAACGGCCCCAAACGGTGGATCTTTTCAAAATGAGGGTGAAGATGAAAACTGAAGCCGGAATAAAAATAAAAACAAAAATTACATATCATTAGGTCGGAAAAATTAACAAATATATACTTAACTAACGGAAGGCACGCCGAAGAACATCAATATGAAATTAATAAAATATACATACTTATAGTAACAAACCAAACAAGTTTGTCATAAGTAAAAAATAAAATAAGCAAATTAAAAAAATAAGCATGTGTATGGTTGGTAAAGAATAAATAACAATGGTAAGACTGTTGTAAGTTAGTGAGGTGTAATTTGAGCTCTTCATTACAAAAAAAAAAAAAAAAAAAAAAAGTTTTCACAAATTGTGATACGATGAATCAAAAACAATTCTCGTATTACATTTACAGTGAAGGTTTGTATGAATAGCTGAAATATACATCAACTGACACCACAGAAGTGGACCAAACACAAGAACGCTGATGATGAAAGTGTAGCGGCTTTCGAAAACAGCATGTTGTTCCGTTCTGCTAGTGTTTATCAGAATGATTTACACATTTGTCTTTGTTGTAATTTGTTCTTTGATAACTATCACATGTAATTTGCCTTATAAAATATGATAAAGTTTGCTTTACTTAAATTCCCGAAGAAGAGAACCGATGGTGATCGAAATATGGAATAAAAAATAAAAAATTTAAATAAAACAAAAAAGAAGTTTTATTTAATATATGACCTAGAGCCGGAATAAAAATAAAAACAAAAATTACATATCATTAGGTCGGAAAAATTAACAAATATATACAAAACTGAAGACCTTGGATTAGTCAATGATCAGCTCTATAGCGCTGACGAATCCGACTGTTTTGGAAATTGTTGCAAAAGATATACATATGAAAGTACGTAAATACTTGTCTTCATTAGAAAAAAGAACACCTAGTGTAAAAACTACAAAAGCCCAGATGTTTTGATAATTTTAATTGCGCAGTTCATTATAGACATTCTAAGTCAGCATGGATAAGAGGAGCCATTTTTTAAGTTTGGTTTCATCATAAGTATATTTGTTCCTGAAGTAAAATTTATCAACTTGTGTCAAATTACATTTTCTCAACTTTTTTTGTGCAATTTAGGTAAAAATTTTTAAAAAATTTTTGCCGCTGAAAGTTCTCTTAATAGACAACGCTCCATCTCATCCATCGGAGGACGAACTGAAAACTTATGACGGCTGCATTTGTGCAATATTTATGCCACCAAACGTAACCCCGGTTATACAACCCATGAATCAAAATGCCATCAGAATTACAAAACTTTATTTCAGGAATAGTCTTCTTACTTCAGTTGCTGCAAAAGTGAGTACTTTGCTAGAGTCTATGAAGCAAACTTCGCTAAAAGAAGTCATAATAATTTGAGAATCTGCATAGAGTGGATGATAATGTATTATCTAAATGTTGGAATAATATTTTGAATATGGTGCTAAATCGAGACGATCCTGAAGATGAAATTTCTTAGTGGTCTTGCAAACAACTTAAGAACAAATTTGGTTAAATTAGAAGAAAGTGCAATTAATCTTTTAAGTAATCTGCTACCTGAGGTTTGTGTTTCGAAAAATGCATTAGACATAAAGTTAAATCTTTACATCACTATAGACCTAAATTGCAGCTTTGAACGTTGCAGAATGGAACTAGGAGTGTAACGAGAATGAAATGGAGGTAGAGCTATGCGATGAAGATGATTATGTAGTGGATCCAAAAAGGGCTATAAAATCCGGAGAAGCTGTCGTAGTTTTTAATAAAGCATTGGAATGAGCCAAAAGTGAAATGGTTGTTCAAAGAGATTTGATTATATTGAGCCAGTTAAGATAGCGGGCCGTTTTAAAGGTGATTAAACAAAAGAAGCAGCAAAAGAAAATCACTGATTCTTTCGCATAATAAGGTTTATCTTTTCTCAAAATAAATTGTTGTTTGTTTAAATCCAATAAACAATAAATAATAAATTTAACAGGACACTTTTATTTTTATCGGAAGAACGTTTGTAGATGGGAAGTAGATGACATTCGTAAATATAACCAATCTCGCAAAAGTGAAGTTACCTGTTTTTAATTATATGAAAAATACCACTTTAATTTTTTGGCAATGAAATATTTTGTAAGGGAGCGCATAGTATTTACTAATCGGTGTTTAGTGTTTATTAATATGTAGAAGAAACTCATGCATATATAGTAACCCTTTTATAGTTTAAAAGAATTATAATATATATTGTAATGCTCCTCTGTAGGTGTAGCCAGCTCAGTGTTAGTACTGTTACAAAATGATGAATATAAAACTTAGATTTAAAAAAATTATAGAACATAGTTACATATGTAAGTAGTTACAGCTTATTTCAAACCAGCTACTCTTAAGACTTGTTAAATTGACAACACTCCTCAAGTAACGGTAAACTTGAAAAAAATTCTTTTAGTTATGTCTCCAACTATTTAAATTAGCTTCAGGTCTAATTTCGGCCGTAAAGTGGACCAGAGTTGTATTTTTATAATAAGACGGCGCACTTTCAGAGAACATAGACAACTAGTTATTAACTATTTTAAAAACAGTAATTTCCGTCGAAAAATTGCTGAAATAATCTGCCTTAGTGATTCGACAGTTCAAAGCATAATATCTCCATTTGTGTACGAAAATAGTATATGTATGTACGTAATAAGCGTAGAAAGGCTGCAAAAATTTTTAATAAAAGAAATGAGCGGCATATAGTCAGGTAAATAAAGGAAAACCCGAAGCCGTTTGCTCCAAGGCTGGTTTTTTTCCTTTCACTCCTGGAGGGAGCATAGGGCTTCTACAAAGCTTATCCATCTTTACACGGGTTGTTGTTGCAGTTGTTTTTGCATTGTTATTATTTGTTTTTTGCTTTGTATCAGTTTCGGTAATCGGTTCTTGTTCCACCTAAGTAAATGATTGGTCTAGGATAATGGGGCTGCCATCTGCCGTTTCCCCCCTCTGTATTTTGGTGTAGTATGAGGAACCTCACTAATCTTTGATTCCTATCTTTTTCCCCAGAAGGATGTTATCCTATTCTCCAGGGAAAGGGAGTGGTTAGGGGGCTCTTTGGAGGGGGATGAACCCACTTCATTTTTAAAACTTGAAAAACCATGGTGAAAAATTTTTTGTCCTCTGCCAGGGAGCGAACCTGGGGTACTCGGTTTTGTAGACAAGCACTTTAACCACTACATCACGCCACCACCCCCCAAAGCTAGTTACAGAAGTGTAATCCTGCACAACCTAAATCCAAATGTGATTGAAAATTTATAGGCGCAAACACAAGATGTCGAGTCGAAATGATCTTATAACATCACTTTGGCGCGAATGGGCATAAATAACTCCTCAATCCACACGAAAATTGGCAGGAACTATGCAAAGGAGACTGAAATATAAATGACCAAAAAGGAGGTCACACTAATTTTTAAAATAAAAAAAAAAATCATATATATATATATATATATATATATATATATATATATATATATATATATATATATATATATATATATATACTTATATATTAACTGGTTGAAATAAGCTGTGACTACTTAAATACTTAAATAGTAAACGCAGCATGCACATTCCCTTTTCTCCGTAGAACAACGGTACTGATGACATATGGACCTTTTGGTCACAATACACTATTGGAGGGTATACATTTCTATGGTAGATGGAGGCTATCGCAAGTTTCTTAACTATAGACTGCTTGAGCACTGCAGTCTATTTTAGGCAGAAATATATGCAGTCCAGTTATCAGCACTAAAATCTCTGACAACTCCAATTTTGAACTCACGCGTGAATTTGTATATTGATATTTGAGCGGAACCAAAGCAATTGCTGCTAATTTCTACTACTCAATGATTGTACTTACATAAGTGAAAGGGAGCCATAAATGCATTATGCGTCATGTAATGATCATCTAGGTTAACAAGGCCACCTGATATCCATATGTCTTGACCGCTGTTACATGCGGTACAAGCATACATATACTAACCTCCAATACATCCTCTATGTCTAGAAATGAGCCAATGTGGCTACTGCCCTGTAGTAAACTTCATATCTCTAGGTGCAAGCACATGTTTACCTTCCATCCTTATTAGTAGGTCAAATCCAAAAAAAAAATAACTAAAATGTGTCAGTTGCAGTTGACAGACTGAAGGTCTTAGCTCTCTCACAACATATCGTGTCTTCTTATTTTCTTTTTTCTTCACTACCCAGATCATAAATTACAGCGTGGGTGAAGCGAATTTGAATGTGAGTTTTCAACATACATATATTTACGAATACATATATACATACATATCTTGATTATATGTTGCAATTACTTGGCTAGTTAATGATGAGGCGAACCATCAGATGTATGTATATGTGTATATATAATACAACAAACTTAGTTGCACTTAATACATTCAGTTTTTTTTTGTGCTTATATTTTTATATTCTACATTTCATGCCACAGCATCGGATAATATAATTTTATAGTTGCATGTGGCTATGTTCATATGTATGTACACATATGTATGTACGTGGTCTGTTCGAGAAAAGTGTGCCAACATAAAAAATGGCTAATCGAATGCACGTAGCCCAAGGAATTTCAAAATTCACATTTTCTTTTGAATAGACCTCGTATATATAAATAAATAAATAAATATATATATATATATATATATATATATATATATATATATATATTATATATATATACGAGGTCTATTCAAAATAAAATGTGAATTTTGAAATTCCTTGGGCTACGTGCATTCGTGTATATATATATACAGTATAATTCGCTTATAATCCACGGTCAAATTTGCACACAAATTTTGGACTATAGCGCCATTTGGACTATAAGCACAATTTTTCTATAAGTCAGTATTTGAATGAATTCGTATACAATTTTTCTTTTTGACTATAAAAAATATAACAAAATGCTAATATTTACATAATTCAAAAAAAAACGTTTCTTCATTTGATAATAGAATTTTATTTACTGAAATCTGTCTGAAATCATTTATGTAACTACATATGTAGTATGTACTTATTGCATGTATACACATACATATGTATATAAGTATGTATGTATGTACATACTTATTGTGTGTATGTAAGTTTTCTAATATTATTAAAAGAAATTTGTTAATTTTGATTGATTTAATTTTACTGAATTTTTAAGAACTTTGTCCTCTATCTTTTCAAATATGTTGTCAAAATTTACATCTTTACCCATTTTGGAAACAACTTGTATGTACATACATACATATGTACAATTTTACTCAAAAAAGTCAGTTTGTTTAATTGAACAACATTAAAAGGGAAATCACTTGATTTTTGTCAGAATAATACTGGGTTCCATTCTTATGTACTAAAATTTGTCAATTGGACTATATGTGAAAATCATCGCACTAATTGATTTTTTTTTTGCCTCACATATAAATGGCGTATAACCGAAAATGGACTATATTGGTAATGGATTGAATAACGAATATTTTGTATGAATTTCACTAATATCTGGCAGAAAGTAAACCATTTTTGGAATATATTGCTAATTCCGCTATAAGCGGTGTGGCTTATAAACGAAATATACTGTATATATATATACATATATATATATATATATATATATATATATATATATATATATATATATATATATATATATATATATATATATATACCTATATATACTTATATATCGTTGTTGTTTATTAAAGCAATAATTGATGGAACTGAAATTGAAAGTAAACTAAATAATGTATATATAACGTGTGATTATTTGTCTTTAAAATAGCCTTTACAATTAATGTAGCACAACTTCGACAATCGAAGCTAATATTCATCCACCGAGAATTTTGTGTACACAAATCATTTCAACGCATATTGAATTACAGCAAATATCTCTTGCATTTTTTAACGAAAATTCTTTATAAATGAAAAAGCTTCATCTTTTCTGGTAAACGATTCATCATTTTTTTTTTTTTATTTCACTCTTTAGAGTTGTCAAATGATCTGACTGAAGATCTACATTCGTTAGTTTACTTTCAGTCTCAGTTCCATCAATAATTGCTTTTAAACTTAGCTGATATCTAATCTATATTTCAATAGCATTTATAAATGAAAGTATAGAAATTTTTATGAAAAAATTATTACTATTGAGGAAGCTTTCCTCTCTATCCTGTCTAAAAAAATTATAGATTTTTCAGTGTAGTGAGGTACCCTTCTAATGCCAGCCACATTTGACAACAAATAATAGTAGTGAGACCCCCGCAATTTCACGTACGTTGATATAGAGATAAAGTACATATGTGAGAAAAGGACCATTATATATATATATATATATATATATATATATATATATATATATATATATATATATATATATATATATATATATATATATCTAAGTATATGTATATATAGTTTTTCATTATATGGTAAAAAATCATATATGTACATATAGTTTAAAATGCACCATGATTGTTAAATTATTCTAATCAATATTTAAGCACAGGGTCTTCTTATTAAACGGTTAAAAAGTTTAAGGTTTATTTATAATTATCGATATTTCGGGACTATTTGAGGACCACCACCTAAAGAAAATGGTTTTTGAAGTGCTACTTAAAGAGTATCGTGATATCGATAATTATAAAAAAATTTTAACCGCTTAACAAAAAGACCTTGGATTAAATAATATTTTAATTAGAATTAAAAAAAGTGAAAACATATAAGTATAGCTAATAATTTTGAGCTAATAAATGAAAAAAAATATATGTATGTGATATTGAAAAATAAATGAAATGTTATATATATATATATATATATATATATATATATATATATATATATATATATATATATATATATGTTTTATCTGTTGACATTTCTTTATTAATGAAAACCTTACTCCGTATAATCATGGAATTTTTAAGTCGGCACTAAATTTAAAAAAGAAGAATTGCTTGAAAGCTGTGTTCACACAACGTGGAATCGTTCACGTGAAAACAAATGAAAATGATGATCCTGTTAAAATCGTTCTTCCTGAGCAATTACAACAATTTTTTCGAGATTAAGTTCAATTTAACATGCATTTTTTTCTATGTTTTATTTTTCATTAATCTATTTCTTGAACTGTTTTACCTTTCGTTTAGAACTTTTGATATTTTATGTAATTACTATATTTTATTTTATTATCTAACCAGTTTTTTTGTTAAAATTATTGTTTGTTGCGTTGCTATTAATAACTTTTATTATATATTTAAATATGAACACGAGTAATGATCGCACTGTGGGAGAAAATACTAGTGACACTACAATGAGCATGGTTAAGATTTTAGCCAATTACAAGAAAGGCCTAACGTTAAGCCATATTAACGCCCAAAGCATAAACAATAAAATTTATGAATTTAGATATGTTTTTGAAAGCTCTAACATTGATATTGTATGTGTTTCTGAGTCCTGGCTTTCATCTGGGACTCCTGATAGTTTTATTTGCCTTAGTGGCTATAAAGTGTTTAGAGAAGATCGAGAGGGTAATGCTGGCGGGGTAGCTATTTTTGTAAAGAATAATATATCCTGCAAAGTTTGCTTAAAATCTTCAAATAATATGTCATTGAATGAAAAATATGTAGAATTTATTTTTGTTGAGATAATATCTGACGGTAAGAAGATGTTGGTAGGGTGCGTCTACAGGCCGAACAAAAGAATATCTTTCTCTAATCTATTCAGTGCGTTAGATACGCTTGCTGCCGCTTATGATGATATTATTATTTCAGGTGATTTTAATTCAAATCTACTTTTGGAATCAGATTTAGTTGACAGTATGTTATCTTTTGGCCTAACTTCTACAAATGTGGCTAATCCAACTCACCATACAGCGACAAGCAGAACTTTGCTTGACGTTATTTTTGTTGCGAACCCAGCAAACGTAATGTTGTATGACCAAGTGTCAGCTCCGTGTTTTTCGAAGCATGATTTAATTTTCTTAACTTGGTTTTCTGCCAATATTAAACTTCTAATAGCTAAAAGGGACTGTGCTTATTCAAGGTGGAAGCGATTTAGAACCTCAGGGTTAAAAGCTGAATTTAAAATGGCAAGAAGAAATGTTACTATTAGCATTAGAAATGCGAAAACTGAATATTATTCTAGACGCTTTGGCTCCGCAATAGGCTCTAGACAAACATGGAAATAGATTCGTGAGATTGGCGTGGGTAGTTCAGAGAGTTTAAGCAGTTGTCAAGTTGATGTTGAAGAGCTTGGTAGGACCTTCACAAATATACCAGTAGTTCCAATAGTTAACACTCTTTACAACTTTTCGAGTCTAAACCCTAATTATTACGAAATCACTAGCAACCTGTTTCAATTCGCATGTGTAAGCCAATCTGAAGTATATTTAAGCCTTAATTTAATTAAGTCAAATGCAGTGGGTTCAGATAATATGCACCCTAAATTTGTTATGATATTGCTGCCTGTACTCTTGCCATATATAACGCATCTATTTAACACTATCATAATGACCAGCACCTTTCCGTCTAAATGGAAATATGCAAAAATAGTACCAATACCGAAAAATAACTCAGAGTTTAGGCCAATTGCAATCCTTTGCTTTTTATCCAAGGCTCTTGAAAAAATTCTTCATAATCAAATTTCACTATATATCAAAAATAATAATTTATTGTCTGACAAACAATCAGGGTTTCGCCAAAATCATAGCTGCGTTTCTGCATTACTAGACGTATCTGAAAACCTACGACGTGAACTCGATAGTGGAAAAATAAATTTCTTGGTTCTTCTTGATCATTCCAAGGTCTTTGACATGGTTGACCACAGCACCCTTTGCATGAAACTTCGCCACTTCTTTAACTTCTCCCCAACTGCTACTCGTCTGCTATCTTCATACCTCTCTAGTCGTCGGCAATTTGTGTTTACGAACAATATTAATTCTTCGCTATTTAACTTATCTAGGGGTGTACCCCAGGGGTCAATACTTGGACCACTCCTTTTTTCTATTTATGTAAATGATTTGCCTCAACAACTTTCCCATTGCAAAATTCACATGTACGCAGACGACGTCCAGTTGTATCTCAGTAGTTCAATCATTTCTGTCGCTGAAAATATTTCAAGACTTAATGACGATCTGAATAAAATATATTGCTGGGCAACCGCGAATGGACTTTGCTTAAACCCTCAAAAATCAAAATGTATCATAATTTGTAAGAAAACTATTAAGCGTATTGAAAGTGTTGATGTTTTAATAAATGGGGAAAAAATCCCCATTGTAAATGCTGCCAAAAACCTTGGACTAATCTTTAATAATAGTCTTACCTGGGCCAACCATGTTAACACAATCGTTGGTCAGACTTACACAAAGTTGAGGTGTCTTTGGCCGTCGCAGCACTATACACCTTTCTATATAAGACAACTTCTTGCAAAATCTTACCTTATCCCTGATTTAATCTATGGATGTGAACTTTTCGCAAGTTGTGACTCTATTAGTAAAAGAAAGCTAAACGTTTTATATTACAATATTATTAGATATGTTTACGGTTTGAAAAGATATGATCATATTTCCTCATTTTCCTCTAAACTATATGGAGTTTCATTCAAAAACCTTCTTAATATACGTGTGCTTTTATTTTTACATAAAGTTATTTATTCTGAAATGCCGCAATATCTTACTGACAAAATCAGGTTTGCCAGATCAGCTAGGGGGAAAAAGATTATAATTCCTTTTCAGCGTTGTCTTGTTTCCGAACGTCAGTTCTTCATACATGCGTCACGCCTCTGGAATATTCTCCCTCAAACACAACAACTTAATAGCAACGCAACTAGCTTTAAGCACTTTTTATTTAATTATTTTTCACAATAGGAAATTATCATTATTATTATACTTAATTTGTTTTATTTTTATTTGTTTTATACTCAATTATACTTAATTCTGTTTAAATATGTATGTACGTATGTCTCAGCTTAACTTTTTGATACCACTTTCCTGTACTTTAAATATAATAATAATTGTTGTTGTACAGGAATTGAACATGCAGATAAATAAATAAATAAATAAATAAAATAAATAAATATGAAAAAATTTCATTCGGACTGTAAACGAATTCTTGGGATTTAAACATGTGGTAAACGTTGGGGACGTGCTCTCGCTCGCCTCTCCTTTATAGTCTTTACAGGCTTATTCTTGCATGTCATTTGCGAAATTGCATTGAAATTGTGTTAATAATTCACGAGATAGACCACAGTACGCTGGAATAAGGGCCAGTTTTTAGGTCGGACTAGGCCCAGATTAGAGGTATTTGTCTTTTGAGTTGCCTGTATTTAGTATTATTTGCTGGTTCAATGGCCAGTTTTTGGGTTTGGATTTGAATTGAAATTAACTTGAATCCACGTTCATAAATTAAATCACCTTGAATCCACTCATTTACTTTTTGAATTTTAGTTTTTTTAGTATTGTTTGTTGGTTTAAAACCAACTTGCTTTGGCTACCAGCCAAAAAATTTAATAATAAATAAAACTCAGTTAATACGAGATTAAATTAATGCGCAGATTTGCTGTCTCAACAGTGAAACTTATTGTAAGTTCGAGTCCAAAATGTGTTCCTAAATGTATCGAGATATGTGGGGAAATAAAAAGTTTAGGAATTACGAAACAACCCTCGTATGGTTTTTATTTTGAAGCAAATAGCTGTTGTTGGTAGTACTTGTGTTCAATTTCAGTTCCTTATATTTACATCTCAAGTCGAGAACGTTAAAGCTTTTTGATTCCTTAATATTTACATATATGAGCCATAATAAATGATGGAGTAAAATGTTTGATCAAGTACTGAAGTATGTATGTATATGTATTGCAAATAATACGTACACTCATAAACCGTTCGTTAGGGTGTATCATCGGTCATCTGAATGCATGAGATAATGGGGCCAGGGTACTAGTGGGTTTAATATACTTACAAACAATTTGAAAAATATTTATTTTGGCTTTTCTCGTTCATCATACAATCCGCCACAAAAATTAAGTTGACGTAGTTTTTTTCTCTATTTTTTACTTATTTTTATTTTTGGAAAAGCAAAATTGAGGCAAGAGAGAGTGCCATGAGAAGTATTAATAATAAACATTTGATAAAAACAATTTATTTTCTCGATTACTCAATTCCTATTAAAATGTTGTGATTTAGTACGAATCATGTTTAAATAAATATATAACAATATATTCAATATCTATTTGGAAAGATTTTGCTAAATTTTTTTTCGAACATTTGGATGTATTTGTATACATAAGTATGTAAGTATGTGTGTATGCATGCATGTACAGTAAAATTTGTTAAGAGCCAACAAAAACACCATTTGAAAAAACACACGAAACCAATTTTTTAATTTCATTTTGTATCTGCTATTGGTCATCGCAATCTCAAAAGGTGGAACTAAAAATATTTTCATGCATATGCATACATACATTGGTACATGTGAATACACATCTAGTAAATACATACATACATATGTATGTATGTATACTCGTAGGTGTATAGTCCATGTACATAAGTATATTATATTAATAAGTTATGAATGATACATTCTATTAAAACAAAAAAGTTACATAAATACATACATACATAAGTATGTTTGTTTAGAAAATCAAATTTTCCTTTTATTGGATACAAACAACCCCACCTTTCAAATGTTGAATTAATTTAACAAGTGGACGGTAATATTCATCAAGATTGGTTTAGGTTAGGGGACTAAGCTAGGTTTCCAGAATTAGCAGCGAACCCCTTCCAAGAGATAAGCTGTCTCTCCTGATGCCGCTAATAGTACGCTATAGAGTCGTGAATATTTGCATGTAGTCATCATAGACTTAACAAATCTTAAAAGAATTCGATAGTTTTCCAACAAACTATCGCAAATATCGAATCAGCAGACTTTAAATCTGCATCAAAACATTATTTTCATTCTTCCAATAATGATAATAGTTTGGAATTAAATTTATTGCATTTTTAAACGGAGGAAAAAGCTAATGAAACTCGATCCAATCAATAAATTTCAGTGCGATAATGCAGAAAAATTCCGGTTTGCATGACATCTCCCTGGACCCCATTAACAAAGTATGCTGCCAAAGCATACGCTAGTGCATTCCGACAACTATACCTAACGCAGCGTTGCCAATTCAGGCCTTTTCTAGCTAAATTTTGTAATTTTTTATCCCGTTTAGCCAGAAGAAACGTTAATTTAGTTATTGCCAATTTTTTAGCCACTGATTTTAATTGAGCTATTTCTTTAAAGTTAGTTTTCCATGTATGACATTTTAAGTAACTCCATTAATACAAGTATTGTATTGCAATATCTCAGTAAAAGAAGAGCTTCCAAAAATGTTATAGAAATGCTGAAATTAATACCCGGAATTAGTGCAAATACGGATCATTTGCAATGATATTAACTTGGGCTTGATATTGCAGGATATGATATTAACTGATTTGGAAACAGTCTTCATTATATTGAAAAAAGTAAAAATTTTAGGTGCTTTTGCATATGAAATCAATTATTATTGAATTAGGATTGGTTCTTTACCACTTCACTTCTGGAAGATGTACAAATTTCCCAGTATTCACGATTTCTCTTCATTTATATGAATGAAATTTTATCACTTATTGATTGAGAAAGTATTGTTTTCATGTAGACATAAATATTTTAATTAAAAAAGATAGTATTTTCAAATTAAGTCTTACAATTTTTTTAAGTAATTCGCATCCTTAATCATAATTTTGTCACCTTGACTTCCTATGAAAATTGAAAAATGAACTGTTGGATTCTTGGAGGCAATGCTAGAAATTATTTTCATTTTTTACTAGGATTCAATATACATACATACGTATACTGTATAATAACACAACCAATTGCTATTTGTTAGGACGGAACCTTCTGAATACGAGGACACTGGTGGAAATTAATAATAAGATGTGGTGTCTCTTCCACGGTCAAATAGAAAAGCATGAAGGCTGTTTCGATAAGTTAATATTTTTAATAACAAACAAATTCCATATAACACTAAATTTTATTTTATCAATAAGCAGAAAATTGCTTATAAATTAATATTATTACGAGTATATAAATAATATATTATTTTTATAGGTTTGTTTTGAAAAGATAAAGAAGTTGCTGCCGCAGTTACTAAATTCCTTAGCATTGCTTAAAATTTATAGATAGAAATGATAATCTATGAGAAAGAAAGATAATGATGGTGACGATCTGATTTTTTGTACAAATGAAGTGCTCTTTATATATTTTTTTTACAAACGGACAGAATCATACTTATCAAAAAGTGCACTTTAAGAGTTCTTAAGTCAAACCTACTTAAAAGTTTTTTTCTCGTCCAATATAGAAAAGAAAAGGCATGCTTTAAGCGGAAAAGTCTGTGTCAAATGTAAATGTTGCTGAAGTTGTGTTTAACTAATTTATCTCTAATTTAAATTGATGGGCCAAAGTAAGAAATCGTGTGAATTTTATGAAAAGTTTAAGTAAAAAAATTATTTTCGTAAATTTCCAAGTCCTAATATATTGAAAAAGTCTACCTTAAGAAAAATCGACACCGATTTTACAAAAATTAGGTATTTGCTTCTTAACGGACAAACTTAAACAAGTGCGGCAACAGTTTTTTCTGTCAAAAATTCCCATGCGCATATAATTTGTATGAATTATACCGAAACAACGCGGCGCACCGCGGCGTCAATGCTGTCACAGCCAAAAACAGTTTGCAGCCAAAATTATTAAAAAATCTCGTCAAATGAAAAGAGCAGTCTTCGGATTATGTACTATTTACTTGATACATTCTTAACATTTTATTAAATGCTGTAGTTTTTTAATTCGCTAAAAATGCGGCGTATTTTCCCGATTATAGGAAAATTGTTTCCTATATATATTAAAAATGTTCACAGCCTATATTTCTAATTTTGTAGGATTCTTACCGATTCAACGA
The DNA here is from genome assembly GCA_963681545.1 of Germaria angustata. Lineage (NCBI taxonomy): Eukaryota > Metazoa > Arthropoda > Insecta > Diptera > Tachinidae > Germaria > Germaria angustata. Next base: position 10,949,764 of record OY813003.1, on the reverse strand, counting down.
TTCAATTTTAATATTTATTATGGTTCTGAGTCTTAAATATGTTCTTAAGAAATTTGTTCTAATTAAAATTTTCGTTATTCTATATTGGTGCTTGGTTCCGTATTCAGTCTCAAATATTTGTAGAATATTACAAGCTAACGATAAGGGATTGTCAATTTAGTCCTTAAAAAATTAATAGCTCTGGATGTGTTAATTTATAAAATATGTATATTGAAAATAAAAAATAGTAAAGTGCAGCTAAATTAAACACACATAAAGCTATGACTTCGATTAAACTTTTATTTATAATAATATGGAGCATACAATTACGTACGAAATACAATGTCGTTTAAATGAAAATCTGGATTGTTTGCAGCAGTGGATCCTTTTGAGGTAGTTTTCAACCACTTTCGCAGATTTTGGGCGGTATCTAGGCGATATCTTAACGAATGTTGTTTTTTAAATGATACAACGTTATCGACTATCCTCGTAGATACGGTCTTTGAAATACTCTAAAAACAAAGTCTAAAGCCGTCAAATCTCATGATTTTGATGGCCAATTCACATCGCCAAAACATGAAACTGTGCGTTCTGGAAATTTCCCCTGCAATAAACCCAATATCGTGTAACTTGTGGCACCATCGTACAGTGTCGTGATTTCATATAACGAGTGGCCAAAAATAGAAGGAAATTGATGAAATTTGATGAAATTTGGCACACATATTTTAATTAATAAAACATAATCACACCTAAAGTTTGGTCATTTAAATTCCAAGGATTCGTGTCCTTCCCATGTATCCTTAAATTAAAAATTTGCCATAACGGAAAGGAAAAAAAAGATAACTTAATGAAATTTTGCACAGAAACTATCTATAATATGTTTAATGATCCGTCTAAATTTCGTTCAATTCCGATCAAGGATACGCCTGCCTCGAAAATGACCTTTTTTTAAAGTAGAAAAAGGAGCAAAAATAAATAATTTCCTTATTTAATTTGCACACCAATCACTTATGATAACTTAACCTCACTTACATACATATATGCTTAAGAACTTTTAAAATTCAAAAATTGCAGCACAAATAATAAAACAATAATAATTTAAATACCTAATATTGAAATTTATTATTTGTGATATTCTCCCCAACTAATCGTTGGAAACACTTAGAGCTTTCATCCGAGGTTGAATGTTTTCAAACAGCTTAAACTTCACTAACGATTTGGTTTTAGCAACCAATGAAATGTCGGCATATGAATAGCTAAAGCCACAACAAACATTTTTTGATTTTTTAATAATAATTTAAGTTATAATAATATATATAAATTTTATTTATTAATATGTATATCTATATTTTTTGACCTTTTTTATAATAATTTGGTTAATATAATATTCAAGCTTGAGGTCTTTTATCATTTAACAATTTTATTAAAAAATAATCGATATTTCGATTATTTTTTTGTATTCAGGACAATTCAGTTTCTTAAATAATAAAATTAATAAATTAACATTTAAAAAAATTAAAGAAAGTGAATTTTTTTTAATTGTTAAACGATAAAAGACCCCAAGCTTGAATATTATATTAACCAAATTTTATTTCTTTTTATACATACATAAAAAACATAAATACGAGTGTACCCTAAAATTTAAAAATTATACATATGTATGTATATCTGAAAGAACATAGTTTTAGTTATTGCAGATATATTAATACATACATACATACGTATACATATATAATATTCTTTCTACTCATTATCGCTGGTGCTATCACTCTCAGATTCCTCTATCAAATCATTGCTAGATATTATGTTAGCACAATCTTCTCTTTCATTTACATACATACATCATTAAGTCATTCATATTATGGTTTTTTAAAAGTTTTTTCTGACTATACATGGACATTGATAGTTCTGACTGTAGAATGAGATACACTATTAGGTCTTTATTAGATTGAACCCTACTTAGTTTTCTTGTGTGCCTCAACCTAGCATTTCTTATAACTTTGCGGCTTGATTCAATGGCCTCTTCTGATAACATTCCAATAGGAATAGTATGATACTTAACATAATTAATGCCATGTATCAAAATTTTGTGCACTGTTGCAGGCATATAGTACCAAGGATACAATTTGAAGTACAGAAGTGCAGTTTCTTTTAAAAGATACTCAAAAGTAGTAATATTTATATTGCGCCCACATGACAAAGTTCTTAAAATAATTGAAAAATTTTTAATTAATGTTTTGTATACACCTGTAATTTAGGCCGAAAATTCTACATTTGAAAAAAAAAGTCCAGCTGTATTTCCATCTTTTGATGTACCATACCCAGTCTTAACCCTGTCAACTATCAGGCCCATTTCTTCCTTAAATCTTTTCTGTATACTGCTTTTTCTCTGGTCAACTTTTTCCCGCATTTCTTTTCCTGCTATTCGCCATGCTTTAATGGGTTGCTTATACGCAATATGTAGAATACATTCAAAACATTTTCTCCATGCATGTAATGTTGACAATTTGTACTGGTAGCAAACGTCATTAAATGGCCTTTCAAAAATTGACATGCTGTTCATTTCGGATGGCTTCGCTCCATAAAACACAGGTTGAACTGCTTTTGCTTCCATTTATTGCATTTAAAACCGCACCGCCTATCATTGTTAAAATCATTTTATAATGAACGTTAATTTTTTAGTTTATCGATGCATAGTTATATGCATCTAAATTCTTAATTTCCGTCTGTATGTTTCCCCTCACTGAGTTTATTACGTTCGGGTTTTCTTTGGTAAATATTATTTTGCGAGGTCTACATAACCTCCAAGATGAGTGTTTATCATTTTGCCAGACAATTTTTTCATCTGCCCAATCCAACAAACGTAATGACACAAACGAAGTAACAAATAAAAATTCATCAATTGAATCTTGGTTTTCAAATTTTTCTTTGTATAGAACTGACAACCTTTCTCATCATATTATATACAAACAGACAGATCCATGTCAATATATAGGGCTAAAGCTAAATTTTTTTTCAGGAATCAGGCATTATTTTCATGAGTTAGCTATTTGCATATAAACAAGAATATCTTTTCGACCAAAATTGGGGTCTTCATCCAAATGCTATATTCGATAATAAATCGTTTAAATTGCCATTATGATTTGAAACAACTGGCTGAATAATAAACGATACATTCCGACGATAACAGCAAATTAAAATTGCCTCCGCAATCCGCCATTATCTACCCACGCTAATTGAAGTGGGCCCAAGACACTGCCCTGTGGTACCCCGTGCTCAACATCTGTATAAAAACGTTTGCTGTCATTCAACATATTGCTTCTGGTTTTTCAAATAGCTTTTGAACCGATTTAGTTCTCCTTATTTTCGAACACGATCTCATGATCCATAAGGTCAAATACTTTTGAAATATCATAGGAAATACCAGCAACATCATTAAATGCTTCATATAAAATCTATAACGTTAATTACAGTACCACTGTATCATAAATCCAGGTATATAGGTCTATACACGTCTTCTGTTTCGGGTCATAACTGGCGAAGAATCATGGGTATATGGTTATGAAATCGAAACCAAAGTCCAATCGTCTAAATGAAAGAGCCAAGGCGAGCCAAGACCGAAATCGCCAAACAAGCAAAATGCGTCTGACTGTTATGCCTCTCACAAACATACTTAACTAAGAACATACATACATATGTTCGAGACAAGTGTGCCAACATATAAAAAATGCAATCTCAAAGCACGTACATACGTGTATGTTGCAAATTACCCCGCACATATATCGAAGTTTTTTCATACCCATTTGCTCTGCAAAAGTGAGCACAATTATACTCTGCTCTGACTGAAACATGTCTCTTGAATTGCTATTATATTTAGGAGTCTTGGGAAATTTAAAATTAATGTTTTAGAATTAATAAATTTACTTATTGATATAATATTAAAATATGAATAATGTAATTTTAAAACTTCTATATGACCTTCAAATTGAGAAAAGCATTTATTATTTATCGTAATAGGGTAATATATATGTATGTATAAAAGTTAAAAAAAAAAACAATACTATTGCCAGCATCACTATCAGAATCATATGTCGATTTAACGATCTGCGCGTTGAATTCGAAGTTGGAGCTTCAGTATGTGGTCTACATCATTCACTTCACTTCTTATTACCTTTAGTTTGAGTTTCACTCTTTTTAACAAAAATTCTATTATCGTGCAAATTTTGTTGTGTTCAGCGTTCTGGCATGATTAAAAAGATTGAACTTTCCTTAATTAGATAATACGAGTATTTTACATAAACAGTTTTACTGCCTGTTTCACGATGTCGAACGACATCGTTCGTTCGCATAAATACGTTTGAAACAGCAACAAATTTTAAAATGTTGTTTTTGGTTTTAATGTATTTATGCGAACGAACGATGTCGTTCGACATCGTGAAACAGGCAGTTAGTATTTTCAGTCCCTCTCAGTTCAGCTTTAGACCCCGTTATTTTGTCTTTACATGTTTTGTTATTGAATTTAACGACAATTGTTTTATTCCCATTAGTCTTTCTAATTTTAGTTTTTAAGAAATATGCATCACTATACATATACCAGCTTTATTTATTACTTCCAACAGTCTCTCTATTGCAGTTGAGTCTATTTCTAAACAACAATAATAATACAGTCATTACGGACTCGTTCATCATTTAAGATCTCGACAGACTCTTGTAGGGATGAGAGTTCATTCATTAAATTATGCGTTTACTTTTGTAAAACTTCCTACTTTTTATTATTTTCTCCAAAATATTTCTACAGTATATCCCGTTGTCTATACATAAATTTAATTGATTCTTTTATAGAATCTAGCTGATCGAGTTCTTTTATATTTGCTTTTCCTTTATATTTGCTTTTTGCTTTTCTTCATTTTCAAGTAGATATTGATATTATCGTTTGTTCAGTTTTGAAATTTTTTTTTTTGCATTTATCACATTTTATGCTCTCTTTATTTTCTATTTATTATTCGCATTTTGCACTGGCCACAACATATTTTTGTATTAATATTGGCACGGCGACTTTTTGCTACCATTTTTCAATAATATTAATTTTATAAGTATTTATTTAAGCAAATATGAACATATTTTGTAAAAAAGTTTTATTTCATATACTCTTTTTTTAAATGAGAAATGCACTTTGAGCATCTCAGTCTTTTTAATGTTTATAGCAGAGGGTTGCCAACTTGCCAAAGCACAAAACAGTACCTGCTAGGACCTGCCCCATCCTTTGCTGAATGGTGCCATGTCTAGTTGCACAACCCCTTGAGTCTAAAGGCCGATCTGGACGATATGTATTTGATAATAATATCAAGGGGTGGTAAGTCGAACATATTCTTTAAACTAGTCTGTGAGGTGGACCCCATCGTGCCATCATTTGGACCTTATCCACCACCGTAGAGAGATACGAGCTCTTGTCCACCGCTCTCATCAGAAAAGTAATCCATAGAAAAGGATGGGTCCACTACATCCAATTCATGATGCGTGACCTATCGTTTCTTAAAGGTCCTTTTGTATTATATTTTCCCATTGATCTTATAAGGAGAATAGGGCCTCTTCATTTATGTTGTTTGAGGTTTTGTTAATCATTCTATTTCGAATGAGCAAATGATTAGTCTATTGCATCCTAAGCCATCTAAGCCAACAGACTGGCTAAGTGTGAAACACATTTTATATAGCGAACCGTAGTATAAGAACAGATGTCCGCTTGCAGCCGCCCAAACTAGGAGAACAGACGCTGCAGACGCAGGGACGAACACGTGAAGGTTTTGTGAGTCGACTAGAAGTGTAATTGATAAGGATCACTCTGGATTCACCAAGTAGAACCAATCAGAAGTTTTGCCTTATCATTATACCCCTGGCCACCAGAGGTCCTTTTACCTGCAATCAAAACGCCCTCTCCCCGACATTACGTGTTCAAAAGAGATTGGAACCCAGAATAATACCGCAGTATTTCACTTTCCTCTAAAGTTAGAAAGTAATACCATACAGACATGGTGGTCTAAGCTCAGGAATTCGATATCACCTGGTAGAGAGCAACAGTTTGGTCTTTACGGGATTGACTCCCAGGTCATTATCATTGGCCCGGAAGAGTAGTTTGCAGTGTGCGGATTCCATTAGATCACTTATCGTTGACTGAAATATGCCTCTGGTAAAAAGCACAACCTCGTCCGCATATGCCAATACTTTGATGCCTTCAATATTCAATCTCAATCGCTACACCAAATAAGGAGGTATACATATATAAGTATGTGTGTTACTAAATTTGTCACCATATAAAGCATCTTCCATTATGCGCTCACTATTATTAAATTTCAATAATTGTGAGAGTGTGTGAGATATCATTGAAATATTTTATTAATTTAAACGGTATATCGATGTCATTGTATATGAAATATAATATTGTTCAATTGTCCTCCACGGCTAGGACGGGTGACGAGCATTAAAATGTCAAATTTTCCAAAGTAGTATAAAATTAAATTACTCGTTTTATTTAATTTATAATTGGAACACGTGAGTGCAGGTAAAGAAATTTCCAGAGGGTAGTGTGTTTGAGAGGAGGTTTTGAAATAATGAGAATATTTCTGGGAATTACAACCCTTTGACGAAAAGGAATAATGTGTCATATATTAGAAATTCCATAAAAAGGGAGAAATCTTGGATAGGGAGGTCTTACTTATTTATGGGGTACACTAAGCCCCCTAAGTCAGAGCTCAAAAGTTCCACTGGTAGGTTTTATAACATGATTTTCTACACACTAGATAGCAAATAGGATCGATAAAGCTTTCTATGGAGGTATTATTTCAAAAGGACCGAAAGGATTAAAAAGAATAAAACACAAAACATAAGAGATAATCCTTATATGTATACATATATATATATATATATATATATATATATATATATATATATATATATATATATATATATATACATATATATATTCTGAAAATGGCATGGAGCCGAAACCAGTCTATATACAAATCAAATTTGGGATAAGGGATGGCGGATAATCATTCTGTATACCTATAATTTATTTAAAATATAATTAAATAGATTTCAGTATCTTATTTTTTTTTTTTTTTGAAAATACTCATACTCATAGGTTTATTTATCAATTTAAAAAAATATTTCAAAATTTTATTTTTTTAAAAATCTAGCCACAAAATTTTAAAATAAAATATTTTATTGACGATGCCAGCCAAAGTTCGGGCGAAATATTTAAAATATAAAATAAAAAAATATAGCCATAGCACTAGGCTATTACTTTTATTGAAATCTAACAGCTCATTTCGACCGACTTATTTCCATTTTATTCTAGAAACATAAAAATTTTATAAAAAATTTTGAACTGTAGAGAAATTTTTTTTCAAAGTGTAGGATCTAAAATCTAAGAACCTGGTAACTTTTACTTAAAAACTAGCTAGAGCTCACACACAATTTTTCTAATAAAATACCGCAGTTTTATCGTTAGAAGAACAATCTCACAGTTAAGATATAAATGATAATGATCGTGGGTCATAAAGACACAGTTTATGATAAATATGATATAGATCAATAGGTATTTTCTATATAAATTTATAAATAATAAAATGTATATATATATATATATATATATATATATATATATATATATATAAGTATATACCTACATACCTACATATAATTTTCTCTGATATGTGACAACTACAACAATATCACACAACAACAGCACCAAAAACAATATAAAAAAATAAATAGCATTAAGAGCAAAAAATAAATAAAAATTTAGTGCTGACTCGGTCAGGAAGATGTTTTTACAGAGTAATTTTGAACAATACAGTAGAAAGGGGAAAAAGCCGCCTAGAGCCAAATCTATTTGAACAGTTTTAGATTCACAACCGTGAGAGACGTATCGAAGCACGTAGTAAATCTTTAGCTGCGCTGCTGTGTGCCACTGTACGTTATTTGTTTATTCTTTTCTTTTTTTATGAAAGCGTCAATTACTATACGAAATTTAACATTTTAACGGGATAATTGTCTTAACGGTATTTGGAATCAATGCACTAACAACAATAGTGATCCAGGAATTTTATTACTAAAATTTGTGCATAATATCTTATATAAAATAAAAAAATTAAATCTTCGTACTTAAAAGAATAGAAAATAAAATCTTAAGAAAATATCAAAAATAAATGTATTTTTTAATATTTAATGTTGCAAAAGGCAAAATACATGCAATATTTGTGATGGTGGTGAAAATATAAAAAAATTGGAATAATTATACTGAACGACAGATGTAAAAAATAAATACTAAAATAAAATATTAAAAATAAATAAACAAAAATGCTAAAAAACACTAATCTAAATTAGTTTTAATAATATTCACCTACGTTGAAATTGGCCAGCTTAGTGAGCAGAGACGGTGCAACCAAAGAAATACTTAAATATATGCTACTTGTATTTTACACCAATACTATGAAAGATATGCAAAATGTATATATATATATATATATATATATATATATATATATATATATATATATATAGTATATATATATATATATATATATATATATATATATATATATATATATATATATATAGTATATATATATATATATATATATATATATATATATATACATACATACATACATATCAGTATATATATATATATATATATATATATATATATATATATATATATATATATATATATATATATATATATACATACATATATATATATATATATATATATATATATATATATATATATATATATATATATATATATATATATATATATATATATATATATATATATATGTGTGTGTGTGTATATATATATATATATATATATATATATATATATATATATATATATATATATATATATGTATATATATATATATATATATATATATATATATATATATATATATATATATACATATCAGTACATATATATATATATATATATATATATATATATATATATATATATATATATATATATATATATATATACATATATACATATATTTCAATTAGAGTGACGTTAATTACTATCCATATTAAATTTGTTTGGTTAAACAAATAATAAAGTTTCCAAAAATGATACGAAAAATATTGAAAAATTGTTCAATATTTGTTTTCATACATTTGAAAACGTTATAATTTGGTAACACAATTGTGAATCTCCATCTGTTTCGGTCTTATTCAAAAATATTTTTTGATTTAAACTTATTAACATCTCATATAGCCGGTAAAGAAAACTTTAACGAGAGATTTTTATTTATATCGAGCGTGAACTGCGAGAACACAACGCAAATGAGAAATAATAAATTTTGCAGGAGAAACGTTTTTTAAGCTGCCATAGCACTAAAATGTAGGGCTACTATGAATATCGGATTCAACGTGGAAAGTGAAAATTTATTATTATGTGGTTAAAATTTTTTTGTGCGGTAAGGGAACGACATATATTATATATATATATATATATATATATATATATATATATATATATATATATATATATATATATATATAGGTGGATTTCAGTCGAATAACTAATGTTTAAATTTAGTTGATTTAAAAGTTCAAAATTCTTCTTCGTTGGGTTTGAAGAAAAAGGCACGTAAAGCAGATAGGATGTGGTACATTGGAATGACTTATCTACCAAAACTGTAATTATGTCCAATTATGATACGGTTCAACGTTGCGTTTAGGAAGGTCGGGGCAATTGGTTGATAGACAATTTTTTTTGAATTTGCTGACTGTCATGTTGCGGAGAGTCTTCAATATAAATTCATAAATAGGTCGCTATCATGTCGAAATTCTCTATATTTGGGGACGTTGTTCCTGGACCTAATTCATAATTTTTAGTAACTCTTAACTTTCGTTTTGATGTACTTCAAAATATGAAATCTTAAAAATTAATATTTATTGTACGAAGTTTGGATCACAAGATGGTTTTACTTTATTACTACATACATATTCTATAAGCCTCAAACTCATCTGGATTAGAATCACTCATGGAAAAAGACCGATTTTCAACAAGATAGAATAAATATTTTATGCATCTGTCTGGTATGCCTACCAAAACAAAATAAAAAATGCAGAAAGTAAATGACATTAAAAACATCTTTTGACCGAATGATAAAAAATATGTAGCCGTGAATTTCAAAAATATTTACCAATTTGTAGGCTCTGTTATGATCAGAAATTTAGCAAAAAAATAGCATTTAATTAAGAAGACAAGGGGATGCCTGATCCTTGCAACGGATGAATCTAAATTTTCAATAATTCTAAATAAATATAACTTACGAAAATAATTGATTATTAATTTTTAAACTTTTGCGATTAGAATTTATATAAAATAACTTGGCATCAATATCTACAGAGCAACAAAAATGTTGTTAATTTCACTCAGGTCCTAACGCTTTTTTGCTATAGCAATAATAATAATCTAGTGTACATTAGTTACCATTGACAGCTCCAAATGTATTTTAATTTGTATTAATTTTAATATTTCTTATTTATTTATTTAAATGTTATAGATTGTATTATAACTTAGGTATAGAGAAGCAAAACATTCATTCGCTTGTAGTGAATCAGACCAGAGAAATAGGTGGGAATCAGACTCAGAATCTCAGCACTGATAGGCTAGTACACTACCCACTACTATACCGATGTACCCTACAATTAATTTTCTTTATTAATAATAGGCTACATATATTAAAGAAATTTAATAAACAGAAAGAAATTTCTTTATTTTATTTCTTTCTTTTTATTATTGAAAACGAAAATATGTATTAAAAATAATTGTTTTCCAAAATGAAATTGTTATAATAATTGAATCTCTCTGTTGGCTCTCAAAGGCCGTTGTCATAATATTAAGCTTAATGTCGTGTTCATTTCTAAGAAAAAGTGTGACATTTTTGCTCTTTCAAGGAGTAAAAAGAGAATATTAGTCTTAAATACATTATGAAATTGTAAAAATTCCTGTAAAAAGTTAACAGTTTTCAATTAGAATGATAAATATATATTTTTTTAAATTTAACGAGAAAATGTTAAAATTTTTGCAAAAACGAAAATGCCACTAATGATTATTATCAAAAAACTTTGTCTAACGAAACTGCTTTTTAAAACATTTAAATGCGGAAGCAATATTCTTCTAATTAATAGCAAAAAACAATTTTATCTAATATTTTAGTAAAAAGAACCGTAAAAGACGCAGTTTTACTAAAACGGAATACAGACATCTTTAAGCCTTGTTGTGTGTTCCTTCTAGATTTCACGTTCCCATAAGAACTGTGTGCGAAATTTACGGAAATTCAGGTTGTTAAATTTCACAAGCATATACTTATTTCTATTTGATGGTAGGAAAGTGCATGAAATTTTCGATATTTGCCTATTAGTAGAGACTTTTCCGGTAAAATAAAACAAAAATTTATGTCCAAACGGAATATTTGACTTTTCCTTCTTTGTTCTCTCTTGTATTTAATTTCTATTATTGAGAAAATTATGAATTTTTATGTATAAAAATCGATTTCTCCGCAAAATGTCTATAGGTAAAGTTTCCGTGTAGACATAAATACAAAATTTTCAAACATGAAGTTCAGAAAAAAACTCCTTACTTGGTTTTAACTCAGCAGTGGGATTTTTTTGAGTTAAGATGTTCTTAAAGAAATGAGATATATATATATATATATATATATATATATATATATATATATATATATATATATATATATATATATATATATATATATATATATATATATATATATATATATATATATATAGTTATTTAGCAGCTTCTGTTTTTATCTAGTAGTTTGAAAAATCACTTTAATTAAACATTAATCATATTAAAAGTGATACCGACACTAGAATAGTCGATATATAAAAAGTCCCATTCGAAATTTAAAGTTTCATTATATCATATTGATAATACATTCAATATAGAAAATGTTATAAATCTAAGTATTAGAATGCAAATATGTAAAATAGAGAAAAAATTTTGCATCTATGTAGGTGATTCCAGTTTATTCAACATTTAAATTATTATGGAAATATTTTGCAGAGTAAATTAGTTTATTTTTAAACGAAAACACACACAAGCGCAAACACACACATATGTATATACATATTGCAAGCACTTATTCGAAAAATGTATGGTCGCAGAACTCAGTAAAACTAAAAATAAATTGTATACAAACAACTATTTAAAAAATAAAATTCATTTCCAAAATATAATAATACACACACACACACACACACACACACACACATATATATATATATATATATATATATATATATATATATATATATATATATATATGTATATATATATATATATATATATATATATATATATATATATATATATATATATATATATACATATATTCATAGCAACAAGAAACAAACAAAATTAAAAATAAAAAAATTGTATATGCGTGCACATATCATGTTACATCCTGTCCGAGAGCAGCCAACTGCACATGCGCTTTATATTTTCAAGCAAAGAGCGAAAGATCGAACTAGTGGATAATTCTGTAATTTATAGTCCATAGGGATAATTATATACACATACATATACAATGCACACACACACACACACACATATATATATATATATATATATATATATATATATATAAGTATATATATATATATATATATATATATATATATATATAAGTATATATATATATATATATATATATATATATATATATATAAGTATATATATATATATATATATATATATATATATATATATACATATATATATATATATATATATATATATATATATATATATATATATATATATATATGTACATATATATACATACATGTTATTTTGTATAATAAAAAACAATTTTCGCTCCCCCTTTTTTTTGGAAAATTAAAACAATATTTGTTTATAAATAGCAATCTGTGATACTTCAACTGTGCCTTAGCGTAGATACTTAATTTGGTATTTCAAGGTTCATTGTTCTAAATGAAATCACTCCTAATACAAAAATTAAATAAAAAATGTTTATTAGCAAGTAGCGAACTTGCTGATTGGTGGTATGTTTAATTGATACCATTGGCGTAGCTAGAAAATGTTTTTGATGGGCGGTTGCGAGGATAAAATCAATGAGTGAAGGTGATATTTCTACATAATATAAAAGACGATATGATGATTGATTCTGACTTTTTGGACTTATGACGTTCAATTAAATGTGTGTCAGTTTTAACGAAGACGTGACCCACAAGTACAAAACATGAACCAACAGTATATGTATATGTATCTTGCCTCAACAGTCAGAAAAGCTTAAGGAACAAACACAGGAGAAGTTGTTTTATGGCTGAAGTGATTTTTGCTGTAAATTTACGATGTTCTTTCTAAAGATTATGAAACTTGAAGATTTAATTTAAGTGATCGTAAATTATTAATTGCCATTAAAGAGTGAATATCAAAAATTGTGGTACTTCAGCGGTAAGAGCACGATATTTGAACGAGATTTATCTTTTCTTTCGATTATACTTGGTTGATCTTCTATAGTGGGAGCAGCCACATGTACCAAGTGGATTTTTACACAAGATGAATGATTGTATTGCAATTAGCTGTGCATTTTTAAGCAAAAATGGATTTACTTTTAAATTTTTTAATTTCTTCCAGCAAATGAGTTAAGATTTTCTTTTTTTCTCAGAATTTGTATGCAAAATACTAGTATTGTGAACTATAACACTCTTGCAGTAAATGTAGCAAATTCAAAATAATATTGGGTAACTTTACTTTCTAAGTGAACTAACTAGCTGTCTCCACTGGCCATCATCTTGGTATGAACCAAAGCGCATTAATGCAAGGTGGTGTCATATGTAAATTAAATTCACCTCCATGTGTTCGAGTATTTTGTGGTTTTGCTAAGAAATTGATGAATACATTACAATATTATAATTTTTGGCAATTAAGCGTATTGTGATGAAAATGAGGACAGTGTTTTATAATTTCCTTTAAATAGATCATAGTTGTTTCTTTAAGGTACTTACTTAACTAATTGAATGAACTTTACAAATAGATATCATATGTTACTTATCCAACATTACTAAAGCTTTGGCCCATTATTGCAACTTACCTTTAAAGCTGCCGATAGCTAACATAAGTTATAGCGAACAAAAAATTTGTTATTACAACTTACCTGTGAAACAAAGTTTATTTTTCTTAAAACGATTCTATAAATAATCTTTTGGTTCGTATCTTAGCTACTTTTGGTTTATGTCTTTGTAAAAAATTAAGAAATTTTAATGGAAATTTTTTAATGTCGGCACTTAGCGAATACTTCATAGAAATTGCAACGTCACATTACTAAATCCCGCGATAAAAGTTGTATATAGGATGAACTTTAGCAGTTTGTCATTATTATAAATCTACTATAACCTAAAAGTGAGCGACAAATTCAGGTTCATTGTACCTGTAATTTTTATCGCAAGGCTTAGTCATTTGAACTTGCCACATTAAAAATATTTTTATGAAACTTTCTGAATTTTTCACACATATATAATTAACTTAAGAAATGATCCAAAATTGCATAAGACATGAACTAAAAATACCTCATTTTAAGAAAAATATATTTTATTTAACGCTTCTTTAAATTTTTTTAAAGAAGTAGCACTCAGGTAATAAATGCCTACTACTAAGGTGTTATTTCTATTGTGAAAGGGATAGTATAGGGAGGACCGGTGGTGAAATGAGAAGACAGAGAGAAAGCTTGAATTCTTTTTACAACTCTACTACTACGCGTTTTTTATAGCATAGTTGCAGCGCCTGTGGTGTTAAGGAGACGCATTATGTTTCTTAAGCTTTATGTGTTTGCCATTTTATTAATTGTCTGACTTCCCCAACGATTCTGCTAACATTACCGACGAAGGACGGCGCTGTGATTTAGTGTCCGTTAGCGTTGAAGAGTATCAATCGCTATCGATACTGTTCAGTGACCAGTGCTAAGTATGTTTACATCACTTAAACAGTTCAACAACAATTAACACAACGCCACAGTAATTCACATCAGAAAAATTCAAGTGGTTGATGACTTTTCCTTAACAGGGATCGAACCCAGGTTATCAGTTATAAATTGCTTTGTAGTCAATGCCTTAATTACTTCAGCCAACAACAACCCTTATTGTAACTACACTTAAAAGTCACTTAAAGTCACTTTAACTGTCCAAAACCTTAAAGACAATATAATAATGGGCTTAGACTTTAGATTTATGCATAATACATGCAACAATTTTTAGCTTTTCTCATTTGCCATCAATGTACCCAGTCAAAAAATTTAAGTTGTTCTCAAGGATAATATTTTCTTCACTTCCTAGGATTTAATTGACAAAATTTAAATTAAAATTTTTTGCCGATTTGTAAAAATCGTTTTGAAATATTTCTTTTTTGTTTAGTGAAATATTTATTTCTACTTTAAAACAGTAGTATATTTTAACCAGTAACGATAATGTTACTTGCACATAAGAAACGAGAAAGCGTAACTACTGGCGAATTTTACACCTTACAAATATGAAGTTTATTGCCAAAGGGAAATTAACGATCCTAATTTGATATAAACCTGTTTTCTATGCAAAAAAAAGTATTATAAAAATTTTCCTTTTGTCAATGTAAATTTAAATTTACCTACAAACTTAAAATTCAGTCCTATTCATAGTATATTTTTTTGACTATCATTATTTAGTTTCGACTCAGTTGCGCAAGAGGACACTTAATCTGTCATACTTTTATTATATTTCACATACTTTTCACTAATTTTGTCGCAAGCAAATTATATAAACTTTAAAACGAGAGAGCTTTTGCAGCTACTGTCGTTTAATAATGAAATTTGTTCATGGCAAAAACAAAGTACAACACTACAAAAACAAGCAATTTTGTTTGTGTAAAATGTACGGTACTGTCAACAACAACAAAGCTGAGACATACATACATATAACAAGAAGCCAAAATATGATCACCTGGCGTAGTAATGCCACCTTGTAAAGTTATTTTACCAGGATTTTATTTGCCTGAAGTTAAAGACCTGCATTTTAAAGGATGAAATTCCTGCAAGGAAATTAAATTTTATTTTCAATTAATATTAATATTAATTATTAACATCACATCATCACATTGTAGAAAAAGAAATCTCTAATTTGTCCTTTATTTATATAAAGCTGTCAAAAGTGCTATAAAATTGTACATTACATGCATATATATATATATATATATATATATATATATATATATATATATATATAAATCTATATATATAAAATGTGTATGTATGTATGTATGTATGTAACGTAATGGCTCCAAAACGGCTGGGCCGATTTTGACGAAATTTTCAGGGAACCTTCGGAATACTCGGGCGGGTGACACTGTGAAGTCTGATTTTTGGTCTGTGGGCGGAGCGGCGTGGCAAAATTTAATTTTCATATTGCACCACTAAAGATATTTACAAAGACCCTATGGTAATAATGATCCAATATCAAAATTTTAAAACTTTCGAAATGTTGCATTAGAAAATCCGAGTTTTCGGTCTATTTACAAAATATTTACATCAAAAATTTCTTTGTATACAATTTTTTTTGTAAAGATATCGGTACTTTTCTCACACAGCATACCCTGCTTTCAGTCTTCATAAATCACCTTAATCTTAACATCATCTATGGCTCTAACCCTTGAAAATGCAACATACAGTTGACCATGACTAAAGACTGGCTTTGGCAAATATGCGCCTTATTAATAGTGATGGAAACGGCTAGCTTTATTGGGAATTGTGTTCTGTGCAAAACGGATGGAAGATCTGGATTTATAGCAATAGCAATATCTATTTTTTGAATAAACGCCGAGTTTCCTTCAGCAGTGGCTGTCAAAATTGTTGTACAAATAAGATTCTTTGTGAGTTTTGTCACTTGCAATTTTGTACCGTTGTATAGTCCTTTCTTCGTATTTAAGTTTCGAAGAAGCATCACAATAGCATCCACCTTAGGATTTAGTTTATGAGGAAGCATTCCCGAAGGTGAAAGGCTATTTAAAAATTCAGCAGGATAATTTTCTCGTTCGGCAGGATATTGCAATCGACTTTATCTATAATCAAGTAAGTATGAACCTCTCCCTCTAAAATGTGTAATACCTCCTCATGATTTGGCGTACATAATCATTTCTAGGACAAAGAATTGCTGATTTTGAAAAGCTTTTTACTTGAGCCTTGCGCCAACATTTCCTTTGGGATCTTAATGATGTCATCTCAAAACTCTGTGCTCAACTCTCCATTGACTATCTTTAGAAGCCAATCTCTATAAGATGTGTCTTCAGCTCTTATATTGGTTTCCAACGTTAAGGTTTTAAACTCCGTCCAAAGAAGTGAATATATCAATGATGTTTGCACAATAGCAGATCTGTGAGCAAATCACCTATTAACAGGTTTTCAGCAATTCCTGTTGAAACTACAGGCAAGACAACATCTCCCTTGCCTCTGATCGCACACATGAAGGTTTTGTACAGATAGGTTTTTCCACTTCCACCAAGTCCATCGAGAAAAAAACAGTTTGAACTATGCTGTTGAATGTATATGGTATCCATTATGGCTGGGAAGACGTTTTTCTGCTCAGGGTTTAAAGAAGACTCAAGCCTATATACTTCTGCTCTCTCTTGTGTCATATTATAGACATCTTCGTTGTCTTTAGGAATAGTTGCAGGAGGTATTTTTAGGCCAAACTCGGCACATGTCTTGCCATGCAAAATAAGTACATTTTGTACCTGCTGTAGTGAATATGTTCGCATTTTTCGCAGCTATTTAAATGGCTTTTGTGCTGGGTGGCCAAGTCTTCAACAAAATATTCCACAAAATTGATATACGTGAAAAGTTGCCAAAGTGTGTAAGGCATGCTCATTGTCGCAGCTTCCTCAAGCTGCGGTCGTTCCTAAAAATCATATTTGAGATTAGACAGTTTTTACAGCTTCCTCATTTGTTTGCCATTTCAGAACTTTCTGAAGCTGTAAATTGACATATTTATAGCACTAACCGCGATAAACAACCTAACGCGATAAACAACCTAACCGCGATAAACAATCAACGTCAGTTCCCATTTAAAAATATTTGTCTTACTAACAAAATTTAATTGAAGAAAAAGTCACGCGTAAGTCGAATGAACGTGAGTAAACAAAAAATCAAACCTACATATTTGTAAGAATTAATCAAACAACAATAAAACAGTGTTTCCATTTCTTTGAATATCGAGGTGAAATTGCAAATACAATAGTCGCTAGGATTTGTTATAATACACTTTATTTTCAGCTGACTAAACCACCCGCTGTAGAACGGAGCACGCTGAAGTTATAAAGTTATTCACAACTCTATCAACTAATGTAGGATATTTTTGTTACGTGTTTGTTAATCCTCTAAGACACAAAGTTTCGGACATCGCCTACCTTTTAATTACATAATTTGAAATGAAAATATTGATTTACATAAAAAAAATATGAACGTTTTTATATCCAAGTAAAAGTTATATGCATAAGGCGTGGTAAAAACCATATTTGAGATTGTGCAGTTTTTACACCTTCCTCATTCCTCATTTGTTTGCCATTCCATAACTTTTCTAGCCATCAGTCGGTGTAGAAAGCTGAAAATTGGCATATTTATAGTACTAACCGCGACAAACAACACAACGAAGACGTAGCTGGATTTTTTGTAATTCGACTGGAAATGGGGTGCATGATAAAAAGCATTTATTTAAGTACAAAATTTTTTTATGCCTGATTATGCCTGCTATATATATATATATATATATATATATATATATATATATATATATATATATATATATATATATATATATATATATATATATATATACTAGCTGACCCGGTCCGCGTTGCTGGCCCTAAGCAAACATTAGTGTTATATTACCACACAATTTAAATTGAGCTTTTAACGAAATTTACGGCCTTTAAATAAAAATCCATTGAATACCTATCATAAAGTTTTGGAGTCCATACGTTACATATATATATCCTGTTTTATATGTATAGATCTTTAACTTGTTGTACAATGTTGCACCTTAGTAAGCGCGGAATATCTTGTGTTATCTAATGATGTAAATATTTTGTAAATAAACTGAAAACGCGGATTTTTTAATGCAACATTTCGAAATTTTTAAAATTTTGATATTGAATCATTATTAACATAGTTTTTTTGTAAATATCTTCGGAACTACATAACCGATTTAAGAGTTGGATGTCTCGTTTTGAAGAACATGACAACGGCTTTCAAAAAAGGTAAAATAAAATAAAAAATCACAAAAAATAAATATATGTATATGTCATTGGTGGTGCAATATGAAAATTGGATTTTGCCACGCTCTTCCGCCCACGAAAATCAAAAATCAGACTTCACAGTGTCACCCGGCCGAATGTTCTGAAGGATCCCTGAAAATTTCGTCAAAATCGGCCCAGCCGTTTTGGAGCCATTACATTACATACATACATACATACATACATACATACGCACATCCTATTTTATATATATAGACTAGCTGGCCCGGGCAAACGTTGTTTTGCGTTCAAATTTGCCCTAAATCGACATAGGAATTATTGTTCAAATACCGGTATCGGGCTAATTAACACCACTACACGCTGTTTAAGGACTTAACGCCTTCAGCAAAATGCACCATAGGCTTATCGCGCTAATCTCTATTGAGCAAAATACAAAAAACAAAATATTGGGCCATCTGTCGGACGAACTTCAAACCACACAGAAAAACTCCTCACATCCCATAGAACATATATATAAAGTTTGGTCAAAATCGGTCCAGTAGTTTTTGAGTTTAGCGATAATTTTTATGTACATATAGCTGATCCCGTCCGGCCCTAAGCAAACAGCTCACAAGTTATATTACCATACGATTTAAATTGAGCGTTTAACGAAATTTACGGCCTTTAAATAAAAATCCATGGAATACACATCATAAAGTTTTGGAGTCCATACGTTACATATACATATATATATATATATATATATATATATATATATATATATATATATATGTATATATATATATATATATATATATATATATATATATATATATATCCTGTTTTATATGTAATAGATCTTTAACTTATTGTACAATGTTGCACCTTATATTATATATATATATATATATATATATATATATATATATATATATATATATATATATATATACATATATATATGTATATATATATATATATATATATATATATATATATATATATATATATATATATATATATATATATATATATATACATATAGATATCATATATATATATATATATATATATATATATATATATATATATATATATATATATATATATCCATACATATATATATATATATATATATATATATATATATATATATATATATATATATATATATATATATATATATCCATACATATATATATATATATATATATATATATATATATATATATATATATATATATATATAGGTTTTTATTCTCAAATTAACGCTTTTTCGATTCAAATTCAAACTTTTTCAAATCAAACTCAATTTTTTTCAAAGTATTTTCAATTTTATTCAAAACAAATTAAATTATTTTCAACACAAATTAAACTTTTTACAAATCGTATTGAATATTTTTCATTTCAAATTCATTTTTTTTTTTCATTTTATATTAAATTTTTCAACTTCAAATTAATTTTTTTAATCAAACGCAAAATACTTAAAAAATAATTTTTATTTATACAAAATTAAACTTAGAATTTGTTTCAATTACTTGCTGTATAAAATTTTCAATGTAGCGGTTCTTCAGCTGCAAAGACTTTATTGCAGTATATATGCTCGTTGTACTTAAATCCATACTATGAATTTCTAGAATTTCTAGAATGCCTTTTAATGTTATACATGGATTTCTTTCTATTATCTCTTCAATTTTTCCAATATTTCGGGATTCAGTTTGGAGTGACGTCTTTCACTACGGTTTTTCATTATAACGCACCCTTCCTTCTTGGATGTAGCTGTATTTTTGTTTATACCAGCTATATTGTTTAAATTCCGATGCTACAATTTAACGACGTATACCGTATGCAGTGAATTTTGCCCAAAACGCTCCGGAAATAAGAGAAAAAGTAATATTCATTGACGAATCCGGTTTCAGTTACCACCTTGGGGAAACAAGGCTAGATCCAAAGTAAATACCGCAGCACATGTAATTGTTCCTACCGTTAGAGGACGCAATATTTCCCTTATTGCAGCTTTGAACATACATTGCTTTTACATAATACCGACATTTTCACACCTTTCCTTGCAAAATTATTCGATAAATTAGCTGAATCCAACATCACAGGTGCCTGGCTGATCCTTGACAATGCAAAGATACACAAAACGCAAGTGGTGAAAAATAAAATTGCTAAATCCGGTCACATTTTACTTTTTCTTTCCCCATACCCCCCTATGCTAAACCCAATTGAAAATGTTTTCTCAAAAACTAAGCTCTGTGCTCGCAATATGCTACCTGATCCAGAGAGTAACATGGACTTTGTCACCATAATTAACCGATCAGTAGAATCCGTAACACCTTCAGATTGCAACAATTATTATGTTGATATGACTATGAATTTGTCATTAGCTGCAACTGGAGAACCGCTACATTGAAAATTTTATATAGCAAGTAATTGAAGTTTATACTAAACTAGCTGACCCGGGCAAACCTTGTTTTGCCTTCAAATTTGCACTAAATCGATATAGCAATTATTGTTCAAATAAAGGTATCGGGCTAATTAACCCCACTACACGCTGGTTAAGGACCCAACGCCTTCAGCAAAACGCAGCATGGGCTTATCGCGCTAATCTCTATTGGGCAAAACACAAAAAACAAAACATTGGGCCATCTGTCGGACGAACTTCAAACTACACAGAAACACTCCTCACGTCCCATAGAACATGTCTATAAAGTTTGATCAAAATCGGTGCAGTAGTTCTTGAGTAACAGTGCAAAAACACACACACAAAACTAAGTATTGCGCCATCTGTTGGACGAACTTCAAACTACACAGAAACACTCCTCACGTCCCATAGAACATGTATATAAAGTTTGGTCAAAATCGGTGCAGTAGTTCTTGAGTTACGGTGCAAAAACACACACACACAAAACTAAGTATTGCGCCATTTGTTGGACGAACTTCAAACTACACAGAAACACTCCTCACGGCCCATAGAGCAGTGGTTTTTGAGGTTAGCGATCACCAACATACACGTAATTTTTATGTACATATAGCTGACACCGTCAGCTCAAAATATCTTCGGAACTACATAACCGATTTAAGAGTTTGATATTTCGTTTAGAAGAACATGACAACGGCTTTCCAAAAAAAGTAAAATAAAATAAAAAAGCACAAAAAATAAATATATGTATATGTCATTGGTGGTGCAATATGAAAATTGCATTTTGCCACGCCCCTCCGCCCACAGACCGAAAATAAAAAAATCGGACTTCACAGTGTCACCCGCCCGAGTATTCTGAAGGTTCCCTGAAAATTTCGTCAAAATCGGCCCAACCGTTTTGGAGCCATTACGTTACATACATACATACATACACACATCCAATTTTATATATATAGACTAGCTGACCCGGGCAAACCTTGTTTTGCCTTCAAATTTGCACTAAATCGACATAGAAATTATTGGTCAAATACCGGTATCGGGCTAGTTAACCCCACTACACGCTGATTAAGGACCCAACGCCTTCAGCAAAACGCAGCATAGGCTTATCGCGCTAATCTCTATTGGGCAAAACACAAAAAACAAAATATTGGGCCATCTGTCGGACGAACTTCAAACTACACAGAAACACTCCTCACGTCCCATAGAACATGTATATAAAGTTTGGTCAAAATCGGTGCAGTAGTTCTTGAGTTACGGTGCAAAAAACTAAATATTGCGCCATCTGTTGGACGAACTTCAAACTACACAGAAACACTCCTCGCGGCCCATAGAGCATGCATATAAAATTTGGTCAAAATCGGTCCAGTAGTTTTAGAGTTTAGCGATCACAAACATACACGTAATTTTTATGTACATATAGCTGACACCGTCAGCTCAAAATATCTTCGGAACTACATAACCGATTTAAGAGTTTGATATCTCGTTTTGAAGAACATGACAACGGCTTTCCAAAAAAAGTAAAATAAAATAAAAAAGCACAAAAAATAAATATATGTATATGTCATTGTTGGTGCAATATGAAAATTGCATTTTGCCACGCCCCTCCGCCCACAGGCCGAAAATAAAAATCAGACTTCACAGTGTCACCCGCCCGAGTATTCTGAAGGTTCTTTGAAAATTTCGTCAAAATCGGCCCAGCCGTTTTGGAGCCATTACGTTACATACATACATACATACATACACACATCCTATTTTATATACATACTAGCGGACCAGGCGAACTTCGCCTCGGCCCATTTTTAAGCCTTCAGACAAACTTTCTATTTTTTCATTTGAAAAGCCATTAAGAATTAATTTCAAACAAAATTTCATACAAAAACTCGATTTTCAACTTTTCCAATTTTCCGACTTTTTCGGAGGGATTTTCCTAAATTTTCTTCCATAAAAACCTTCTCCTCGAAAATACGAACAACTGACAAAAAGTTTTACAGAAATCGGCCAAGCCGTTCTCATTTTATGAATTATTGGATTTTGCCACGCCCCGCCGCCCACAGACCGAAAATAAAAAATCAGACTTCACAGTGTCACCCGCCCGAGTATTCTGAAGGTTCCCTGAAAATTTCGCCAAAATCGGCCCAGCCGTTTTGGAGCCGTTACGTTACATACATACATACATACATACATACATACATACATACATACACACATCCTATTTTATATATATAGATATATACATATATACATATATATACATATATATTTTATATACATATATGTACACATATTGTTGTGTTTGACGGAAACAACATAATCTTAATTCAACAATTATTCATTTATTTCAATATAAGTACAGTCGAACTTCCATAACTCGAACTTCTCTAACTCGAATTTTCTCTAAGTCGAACTAATTTGGTTGGCAGTAGCGTTAGAAGAACAAATTACATACAATTTTGCTTCCGTAACTCGAACTTCCAATAGTCGAAGTTCTCCATAACTCGAACAAAAAACATATACATGAGTTCTATAACTCGAAGAATTTTGCTTGTTTAAATGGTTTTTTGTTTATGTTTTAGTTACGCTTTGTTTGTTTAACTCTCTCTTGTTGCTTGAGCTGGTTTGTATATTTTACATGCTATTTTGTGAATTTTTTTCGGGGAATTACAAATTTGTTTACGTAAGTTAGGTATCAGTTCTATGCATAATTCGGGCTAGATGATAAATGTTGAAATCGATTTTTTTATTATTATGGCAACAACTGATGAGCACTACAAAGCTTTGTACATGAGATATATTTTTTACTGAAAATAATAAAAAAAGTTAAAATCTCAGTCATTTATTTCAGAATATTTTACTTAACTGTAATTTTGTAATTACATACATACATACTTATGTATATGAATACATATGTATACTTGTTCTTTTAATATCTTAACTATGTAGTTTTCCATTAGAGGCTATTTTAAATAAAAACACATGATACAAAAACCTTTTATTTTTTTTGACATAAAATTCTGTAACTCGAAGTCTCCGTAAGTCGAAGTTATTTTTGGGATAATGGTGATTCGAGTTATGGAAGTTCGACTGTACATACAATTTAATAAAATTCAATTTAATAAAATTTACATCAGTTGTGTTCCACCGCTAATACTCTTATGAAGTCATTTTTTCATTTTTCCCATTCCCATTCGTATAACAGTGATGCCAACATATATATATACATATATATATATATATATATATATATATATATATATATATATATATATATATATATATATATATATATATATATATATATATATATATATATATATATATATATATATATACCTATATATATATACATATATATATATATATATATATATATATATATATATATATACTTCTATATATATAAAATTGGATGTGTGTATGTATGTAACGTAATGGCTCCAAAACGGTTGGGCCGATTTTGACGAAATTTTCAGGGAACCTTCAGAATACTCGGGCAGGAGACACTGTGAAGTCCGATTTTTTATTTTCGGTCTGTGGGCGGAAGGGCGTGGCAAAATCCAATTTTCATATTGCACTACCAATGACATATACATATATTTATTTTTTGTGCTTTTTGTGCTTGTTTTATTTTATTTTACTTTTTTTTGGAAAGCCGTTGTCATGTTCTTCACAACAAAATATCAAACTCTTAAATCGATTATGTAGTTCCGAAGATATTTTGAGCTGACGGTGTCAGCTATATACATATGTACATAAAAATTACGTTTATGTTCGTGATCGCTAAACTCAAAAACTACTGGACCGATTTTGACCAAATATTATGCATGCTCTAGGGGCTGTGAGGAGTGTTTCTGTGTAGTTTGAAGTTCGTCCAACAGATGGCGCAATACTTAATTTTGTGTGTGTGTTTTTGCAACGTAACTCAAGAACTACTGCACCGATTTTGACCAAACTTTATATACATGTTCTATGGGACGTGAGGAGTGTTTCTGTGTAGTTTGAAGTTCGTCCGAAAGATGGCCCAATATTTTGTTTTTTGTGTTTTGCCCAATAGAGATTAACGCGATAAGCTTATGCTGCGTTTTGCTGAAGGCGTTGGGTCCTTAATCAGCGTGTAGTGGGGTTAAATAGCCCGATACCTTTATTTGAACAATAATTGCTATGTCGATTTAGTGCAAATTTGAAGGCAAAACAAGGTTTGCCCGGGTCAGCTAGTATATATATATATATATATATATATATATATATATATATATATATATATATATATATATATATATATATATATATATATACCATATATATATATATATATATATATATATATATATTTACCATATATATATATATATATATATATATATATATATATATATATATATATATATATATATATATATATATATATATATACCATATATATATATATATATATATATATATATATATATATATATATATATATATACATATATATATACTAGCCGCCCGGTACGTGCTTCGCTACGTATTAAGTGAAATAATAAAAAAAATTTAATTGGAACATCAAATTCATTTATTCCAAACAAAAAGTTTTTTATTAATTGCTAGCTACATATTTTCAAACTTAATCTAAAACATTTGGATAAACAATATTTTTTGTTTTTCCATTTTGGGCATGAATAAACAAACGGCTGGGGGTACCGACTCTGGAACAGGCAACATAAAATTGGCCATGTGAAAAACATGATTCCTCCAAATTCACACCACAAACGTGAAGTGTTTGGCCTTGGGCCTTGTTGATAGACATCGCAAATGATAAACGCACAGGAGATTGTAATCGTTTGAACTCAAATCGCATATCATTTGGAATCATAGGGATACGTGGTATCAAACAAACTTCTCCTTTTGATTTACCAGTTAAGATCGTAGCTTCAATCAAATTTGGCAATAACTTTTTCACTGCCAATCTGGTGCCATTACACAGTTTTGGTGGATTAATATTTCGCAATGAATTTAAAAATTCAATTGGATAATTCATTGCCTCATCTTGATTCATAACACTGTCAATTGATTTATATGTCGTGACTACATCTGGCAGTTTCGCTTGAATTTGAAAATTAATGGCATTGATATGAATGTTCTTTGGTGATAAAATGACGCGTTCTCTCAACCAATCATGATTTCTTTAATTCTGAAGAATATTTGGAAAAACACATTCAATCAATTCATCTATCGATTGTGCAATTGTACGAAAATTGTTCGGTACAGCGATCAATCCGTTGGTACTGTCGATTTGTATTTTGCCATCACCAATTTCCAAAAATTGTTTTGAAAACTCATGGGCAGCTGGATCATTTTGTAGGTGAATACGCAAATTAATGTTCAGTGTCAATTTTTGTACATACATATCTCCAAAGAAATGATGACTTCAAACATGAATTTATTTCATCAGCAGGAGTTGATCGAGGAATGACAGGCAATGTTTGACGAAAATCCCCTGACAGTAATATCAAAGCACCACCAAAAACCTGTTAATTACCACGTAAATTTTGCATTGTTGGATTAAATGCTTCTAGTGATTTTTTATTCGCCATTGTACACTCATCCCATAAAATAATTGACGTTAATCGCAGAACTTTTGCCATAGCAGAATTTCTCGAAATATTGCAAGTTGGAGTTTCAATCACCTGTACATTCAGTGGCAATTTTAATGCAGAGTGTGCGGTCCGACCACCTTCTAATAATGTAGCAGCAATTCCCGAAGATGCAAGTGCCAATGCAATTTTCTGTTCCGAAAAAAGTACCAAAATTCAGTTATTACCTATTTTATCCCCTTAAAACTCAAAATTTCCAAAAAGTACCAGACACCTATCCAATTATTTTTAACAGGCTCTTTGGTCCTTTCTGAATTTTTGTGATATCTTTATTAAGGCCGGAGATATTGAGTTACCGATTTTACCCTTTTTTTACCCGTAAACCGTTCGACGGATTTTGTGCAAACTTCACATAAACCATCTACTAAATAGTCCGAACAAAGCCTAAACATTTGGTTCGGATAGGTGAGCCCGTTCTTGAGTTATAAAATTACAACGAAAAGTGGCATTGATTTTTATATATATAGATATAATATATATATATATATATATATATATATATATATATATATATTTATATTTATATATACATATATATATATATATATATATATATATATATATATATATATATATATATATATATATTATATATATATATATATATATATATATATATATATATATATATATATAGTATATATATATATATATATATATATATATATATATATATATATATATATATATATATATATATATATATATATATTTTAATATTATATTGTTTGTTGTTGGCTTAGCTAGGTATATGCCTGCATTTCATTGGCGCTAATCAAATCATCAGTACCCTTTTAGACAAATGATGATTGAAAGCAGTCAATGCTCGTATACTTATGCGACAGACTACAAGCACTATATGAGAATTCAAACAGAACTCAATCATATTTTTCTATTTGTAATCAACAAAAACACAGAAGTATAAAATATATAAGTATATATATATATATATATATATATATATATATATATATATATATATATATATATATATATATATATATACTATATATATATATATATATATATATATATATATATATATATATAATATATATATATATATATATATATATATATATATATATATATATATATATATATATATATATATATATATATATATATATATATATATATATATATATAGTTAAAAAGCCATTGCATTCGGAAAAATTTACTATTTGATACGCATTATGGTCTGGAGGTGTCATTGGGCCGTTTTTGTTCGAAAGCGACACTGCAATTACCATTACCATTACAAGTCAGAACACTATGGCCGTATGATAACCAATTGTTTTTTTTTTGCCCTGCAATTGTAGATTATGAACTGGACGATATGTTGTTTCAACAAGAAGTTGCCACGGGCCACACAACACGATTGTTGGTTTATAGCATGAGAAATTTCCAAAAAGCATAATTTCAGGTCAATAGACCAACAAGATCCTGCGATTTCAGGCCGTTAGACGTTTTTGTGGGGCAATGTCAATGGCCGTGTCTACGCGGATAGTCCCCTAATGTTTAAGCACTTGAAAATGAAAAAGTTGTCGAAAACTACCTCAAAACCAATCTAGAGGCGGTCATTTAAATGACATTGTATTTCGTATAATAAATAAAAGTTTAATCAAAATTATAGCTTCATTTCTGCTTTATTTACCCCTGTATAGTTAACCAAAGGAGTTTATATAAAAATATTATGACACACTGTTTAGCCGACACAAACTATTTTTTAAGTTACTCAATCGCACCACTGGTAGAGCTAATTCGCCTTTTTAGGAGCCTGGAATTGTAAATATATATTTATATAAATCATTATTGGAATTTATAGTAGGATTGTAGAAATTTTGGTACAATTGAGAGTTGTGTGGCAGGTACACTGGTACTACACTCAGCATTTTTTATAAAAATTTTATTTACAAATAAAAACTTATTGATATTCTCATACATTTATCTATTACTTAAAGCAATATTTTTATAAATGGGAATAATATGGAATATGTGCAAATAGATGGTTGTTCCGTCATGCTGAATTTGATAGAAGTCTAGAACAATGAAACTATTTTAGAGGCTTTTTTTAAATTCTAGATTTCATATGCTAATATTTCCATTGAAACTACTTTATGATATTGTCATAGAGAAAAAATAGATTTTTATATTCTCTATATATTTTATATTTTGTAAATTTTGATAACAATTTTGTAAGAATGTAACTGAAATTTTTTTACAGCACCAACTTATTATTAATTGGGGCAATAAAAGCGATTACTTTATAAAATATGTTTTATTTGAAATTTTTGCCAATATTTTTTCCTGTGCATGAATTTACAGGCATCTTTGTATTTCTTATTAGAGTTCATATATTAATGAAAGCGTTTAGGCTAAAATTGTATAAATAAAAAAATATTCATAAAATTTATTGATTCAGTACCAATGAAAAAAAAGACTAGAAGTTTGTTGTTGTATCTCGTATTAAAAAACAAATTCCAACAAAAACATTAACAGAATCAAGTCAAATGGTAATTGCCAACATCTTTGTTTATTCAAAATCAGTAAAAGAATCCATAAAAAAACCAAATAAATATTTTACTCCATCCGAGCCCAAGGGAGAATTTGTTAAAACCACACAACTCACATCACTAAAAAATTTTTTTTTATTGCTATTAGGGTAAATAAGGAAACTGAATTTCAAACAAATATTTGTATACAAAAAAAAATTAAAAAACTACTAAAGGGCCTTTTACCGATAATTTATTTTGATTTGGGCTCCAGTTTTTTTCTGGACCGACCTAAGTTGCTCGGACACCACTTAAGAATTTCCGGATGGGAAATTCTAAAAAAGTGTATTTATTTATATATTTTTTATCAACTCGACCGCTCTTTGTTGGAATCAGAACTCAATTAATATTTACAAAAGCTCTTAATTTTTATTTAAACTAGGGGTGGCTTGATTTCATTATTGAGAAACAGTTAAGTTGTATTTTAACAAAAGACAAAAATGCGGAGTGTATTGGTTCATAGCAGCTTGTGGAGTATGCCAGTGGTTAATAGAACGGGTAAACGTGGTAAGCCACGTAAACGATATTTAAAATATTCCGCTCATAGCAAATGTTGTTTTTAGCTGTTTTTGTACACCTGTTTGCGTAGTGTCCGAATTCGCCGCAATTAAAACATTTACCCTTAACTCTGTTATTTCTATGCTTGTTTCTTCGCGATCATTCTTCTGTTTTATTGTGCATCCTTCTTCTAGAATCCTCTGTTTAACATTTGATAAATTCGGCAAGACATCACATGTTTCGATGGCAACTTCGTATTCGCTAGGCAAGCTAGATAAAAGCATTATCACCAACAGCTCATCTTGTATGGTGATTCCCGTGTCTGCCAGTTTCTCAGATAACTCTGTGAACTCTTTAATATGTTGATTAATGTTGCCACCCTCGGCCATCGCAATATTCATCAAACGCTTATAAAGCGATACCTTCTGGACTGGACCTCTAGGCTAATATGTTTCCTATAAACGTAGCCACGCACTTCGTGAATCCGCAGTTTTTTATCAGATTTAGTTGATTTGGCTTCACACTCAACGTAATTGTAGCAATGGCTTTTTGAGCATTCTCGTCCCACAATTCTTTATCCTTTTCACTTGCTGCATTTTCACGCTTGACACTACCATCCATATATTCCACAAGCTGCTATGAACCAATATACTCCGATTTGTATGCACCAGCTGTCATAGTTCATATCATCGAGTTTCTCGATCTGGTAGAAAGAATCCATTTTAACAAATTCCGCACAAAAGCAATTCTTTGAATTCTTTTATTTAATTATCAAAACTGCCAGAACTTGGGCCTGGGCCCATAACCTGTTTTTATTTGAATAATAAAGATATAGTTTTGTAAAGTTGAACAAATTCATATTTCTTCAAGCGTGGTTAAAAAGGGAATGAATTGAAAAACTAGAATAATGAAAGAATTGATAACGATGTTCACCTTATATAAAAACAGTGTTGTCAATCAATTGCATTTTCCAACAAAAAGTTTAATTTAATTTTCTTGGTTTATTTGTTTAATGTAGAGATTTTTTAATTTTAGGTCTAGTTTATTTATATATTATCTTTCTTTAATTTTTGTTATTAAATTAGGTAATATAAATGTTTCATGTGTGTTAATATTAACGTATGTTGTATTGGATATTTCAATTCTACAATTTTCAAACTTTTTGTCTTATTTCTAGTTTATGACGATGATGGGTAATACTTTTATTGAAATTCTTAAAAAATTATTATTCCTGGCATAACTTCTGTTACCAATGATTCCTTTTATATTTCTAGTTTACAATGTGCTTCTTGAAATTTAAGAATATTTTTTATACATTTGTTCTCTAACTGTATCAAGTATTTTTCTAAGTTTTCTTTTATATTTATATTGACAATGGTATTATTATTATTCTTATTATTATTATTATTATTATTATTATTATTATTATTATTATTATTATTATTATTATTATTATTATTATTATTATTATTATTATTATTATTATTATTATTATTATTATTATTATTATTATTATTATTATTATTATTATTATTATTATTATTATTATTATTATTATTATTATTATTATTATTATTATTATTATTATTATTATTATTATTATTATTATTATTATTATTATTATTATTATTATTATTATTATTATTATTATTATTATTATTATTATTATTATTATTATTATTATTATTATTATTATTATTATTATTATTATTATAGAATTTTTTACATTCTCAGCATTTGCTGGAATTCACGTACCGGGTCTTTGACCATAGGTTACGCTCTGTGGGGATATAATCCAGGTTTTATATCCGTTGTTCTAATGTTTCTCTCATTATTGTTGTTGCCTTGATAAGTATTGCCTTCCGCATATTGTTTATTACTTTTTCATTCAAATTTAGCTTTTTTATTGCACTTATGGTTTCTTTCGGTACGGTTCCCAATGAACTCATTACTATTGCAATTATTTCTACATGAACTAGGTTCTGTGTGTTCTTAATATATTGAGCTAATTGCAGATATTTAGCTTTCTTTGTTACTATTGTTTCTTGTATGTTGTTGTCGTGGGGTACTGCGAAATCGATTATACGTGCTATTTTATGTTGTTTATCTATTATTATCATGTCAGGTCTATTGGGTATATTAGTATCTGGTGGGTTATGGATTAGAATTGACCTGTCCCTGTGTATTGACTATTTTGAATTATTCGTTTGGGTTGGTATTTGTAATAATTTGTTGTGGGTTCTTTTATTTGTAGTTGTTTTATAATTTCTATGTAAACTATTTTGCCAATTAAGTCGTGTCTTTGTTTGTAGTGGTTTGAGAGTAGTGTTGTGCAACTGTTGAGTAAGTGAGGGATAGTTTCGGGTGTTACACCACATCTCCGACAGCGGTCATCTGTTATTGTGTGATCTTGGACTATGTATTTCATATAGTTTTTTGTGTGTATAACTCCATCCTGAATGGCTATTATGAATCTTTCAGTTTCGGCAAAGATTTTGCTATGTAGTAGCCAGTTGTTGGTTTTCGCTGTATCTACATATATCTGAGAGATCATGTTAGCGTATTTTCCGTGTAGTGGTTTCGATTTCCAATTTCGGATGAAGCTTTCTATTGCAGTGGGTTGGAGATTGTTACTGTTTTTGAGGTTAAGTGGTGTGATGTTATCGTCGGCTTGTATTACTTCTCTGTATAGTGATGAGATTCTTGAATTGGTTGTAAAATATTCAATTAGTTTTTTCCGCTGAAGTTCGTGAAGTAATTTTATATGTATTATTCCTCTTCCTCCGAGTTTCCTTGGTTTATTAATCCTTTCTATTGAGGCTTTTGGGTGGTGGTATTTGTTTTTTGTTAGTGTTGTTCTGATTTTCATGTCCAAATTATTTAACTCTGTATCTGACCAAGTGATAATACCGAAGGTGTACGTAAGTAACGGAATGGCAAATGTGTTAATTGCTTTCGACAAGTTTAGGCCATTCAGCTTGCTCTTGCATATTGTATTTATTCTATGGATGAATTCCATGCTAATATCTTCCTTATGTTTTCTGTGATCGATTGTGATGTGTTGTTTAATGCCTAGATAGTTATAGTGTTCATTTTCTTGCATTGATGTTATTTTTTCATTTTCAGAGGTTATAAAATTTGCTGATGTTGTGTGTTTCCCTTTATTAATATTTTGTGTTTTACATTTGTCGATTCCGAATTTCATTTTTATGTCTAGTGAAAACATTTCAACTATTTTCAAGAGATCATCTCTATTCTGTTTCGTACTGGCGTAAAGTTTTAGGTCATCCATATAGAAACAGTGTGAAATTCTATCGGCATCTGATCCTAATTTATAACCGTATTGACTTTGTTGAAGTAGCTGGGAAAGGGTGTTTAGAGCTAAGCAGAATAATAAAGGGCTTAGAGAGTCGCCCTGGTATATACCACGTAGCACTTTAATTGGCTTAGATGTTATATTATTGCCTTCATTTTGTACGTGCAATGTAGTCTCCCAACGTTTCATTAAAGTTGCGATACATTTTATTAACTTAGGGTCTATTTTATATATTCCTAGGATATCTAGCAGCCAGGAATGAGGGACAGAGTCGTAGGCTTTTTGATAGTCTATGAAAGCCGCATACATATTTCTTTTGTTTTTTATTGCCTGCTTAGTTATTACACTATCGATAATTAATTGGTCTTTACAACCCTTTGTCACTTTTCGACATCCTTTCTGTTCTTCTGCGAGTATTTTGTTATTCTCGCAGTAATCGCTAATTGTTATTGCGATACAGGAGGTTAGGATTTTATACCCTGTGTTCAGACATGTTATTGGTCTAAACTGGGAGGGTGATGTCGGATTACGAACTTTTGGTTTCAGGTAAGTTACGCCACTGCACATCCCATGTGAGATATTATTTGGGTTGGTTATCATATCGTTGAATACTCTGATTAAGTGGCTATTTTTTTTTTTTTTTTTTTTTTTTTTTTTTGACGGGCGAGGTAGGGTTGAAAATGCCTTCGCACTTACAGTGACCGTCGTCGACTGCGTTGAGTGGTGTTTCCACTAAAAAACTCCCTCCTCCGTTTCTGGTGGGATGCCTTCCCGGGACTGTTTTCTACATTACTTCAAGAAGGCCCAGAAACTTCATCCTCCTAAGAAGGACTTTGCTCGTAACACCCACGTCTGGGTCCGTCATTTTCATGCTGCTGGCTCATTCTTGCTGAGTCTCCGTTAATGGGGACTCATTTTGCCGTGCATCGAGGTCTCTTTTCTTTCTTCTTAAGACATACTCGATGTATTTACTCACAGCATTCCATGTGTTTTCGCATTCGAGCATTCTGTCAACTATGTTGGCAGGGGTGAAAACGCCAATCTGCTCTCTTAATGCGATTCGCTCAGTATTCCATCTGATGCAGTTGAAAAAAGTGTGTTCTGCATCGTCGTTTGTTGCATCGCAGTAGATGCAACTGGAATTACCTGTTTTGCCCATACGATGTAGATACTTCCGGAAGTATCCATGACCTGAAAGGAACTGGGTCAGGAAGTAGTTAATCTCCCCAAATTTCCTTTGAGTCCACTTTCCTATGTTAGGAATGAGCCTTTTCGTCCATCTACCGGACTGTTCTGCGTTCCATCTGCTTTGCCATCGTTGGATGGTTCCAGATCTCCGCTCTGCAGCACTAATATTAATTTCCGCCCCCCTAGAGTCCCATGCCTCTTTCCGTTCGCGCGCCTGGAGATCAACCGGAATCTCACCACTTATTACGAAAACCGCCGCGCCTGAAACCGTACGGTAGGCTGAGGCGATTCTGAGTGCGGCTGTGCGTTGGACTTCTTCTATAGCCTTACGCTTAGACTTTGCTCTCAGTGCATTGCCCCAAATTTCGCTGCCATATAGCAGTATAGAATTTGTGGCTGCCATAATCAGCCTCCTCTTGCTCTGTGTGGGCCCGCCAATGTTTGCCATTAGCCTGCTCAACATGCCTGAAACTTTTGCTGCCTTTGCAGCCGCATGTTTAATCTGGGCCCAATAAGTGAGCCTGTTATCGATTTGTACGCCCAGATATTTTATCGCCCTCTTCGTCACTACGAGCATGTCATCTACCGGCATGCTAATTTCTAGAGGCATATGCCCCCGTGTCATCATGATTACTTCAGTCTTGTCTACTGCAAGTTCGAGCCCATGGTCCTCGAGCCATGCTCGAGTCCTTATCATAACTTGGTTTAATTTTCTCTTAGCGTCGTCCGCGTCCCGTGCCGAAATGACCGCCGCTATGTCGTCCGCGTACCCTACAAGGTGTGTGTCTTCTGGCATATCTATTCCTAATATCTCGTCATAGCTTAGATTCCAGAGGTCAGGCCCAAGAACGGATCCCTGGGCTGCCCCCGATGTGATTGTTCTAACTCTCTGTCCGTCTGGTGTATCGTATATGAGTGTACGGTCCCTAAGATAACTCTGGAGAATTCTCATAAGATATACAGGTATGCGGAATCTTTCCCGCAATGCCTGGATAACATTTGCCCATCGTAAGCTATTAAAAGCGTTACGTACATCGAGTGTTGCGAGAACGATTATATGTTTCGGGTAGGAGCGTCCGTTCTGTGCATTTTCGAAACTTCTGACTACATCCTCAATAGCACCAAGAGTCGATCTTCCGGGTCGAAAGCCGTGCTGCCTCTCCGATAGGCCTCCGGCTGCCTCGATGGATTCTGCTAATCTGCGTTGCAGAAGCTTCTCCAAGAGTTTGCCGGTGCTATCTAGCATGCATAGAGGTCGGTAAGCTGATGGTTGCGTTGGGTCACCTCTTCCCTTGCTAATCAGCATGAGCTTTTGTCTTTTCCACTCTTTGGGAAAAGTGCCTTGGGCTATACAAGCGTTGTACACTTCGAGCAGAGCATCTGGCCGATTTTCGGCTAAAAGTATGAGTGTCTCCGCTGGTATTCCATCAGGCCCGGGGGCTTTACCCCTCTTAAGGCTTCTAGCCGCGATTTTTAGCTCTTCTTCAGTGAAGGGCGTGGGCATCCCATCAGCAAGGACTTCGCGTTCATCGTGCAGTGGAGGGTGCGTGGGAAACAAGTTATCCACGATGTGGTTGATATCGTTCCCTATATGCGGAGCAGCATGGTTAGCGTTTAGCTTCCTCGTAACGATCTTATAGCCGAGTCCCCAGGGGTTGCTGTTCAGATCGTTCCGAAGTTCTTCCCATTTCGACTTCTTGCTTCTAATAATCGCCCATTTCAATGCTTTTCGGCTTTGTCTGAATTCTTCGGCTACCATGGTTGCCTCGCCATTTCGCCTGGCTCTGGTGTATCTTCTTCTGTTACGAAGGCAGGTTCGTCTGAGCTCAGCTATTTCTGGCGTCCACCAGTACGCAGCCTGTCTTCTAGACTGCTGCGTTACACGTGGCATGGATGCCTCGCAGCTTTGAGCTATGCGCTGCCTCAATGTCATTGCCATGGAGTCAGCATCACTCATGGTGTGCGCAGCTGAGACCCCGTCAAACTTGTTTAGAAATCTTTCGTGGTTCAGCTTAGTTGCATTCCACTTGCGTGTGCCTCTCCTTCTTGGCGTCTGGTCAGAGTTCGTCCTTTCCGTGGTCCGGAAGGTAATATACTGGTGATCGCTACCAGTGAAGTCTTCCAACACTCTCCACCCTTCAACGCTTGTAGCCAAGCTCTCGGACACCAAAGTGATGTCTGGGGTGATGTGTTCGCATCCCGGCCTCCTGAAAGTAGTGGCATTACCGGTATTTGCCACTATCAAACCTAACCTAGCAGCCATGTCTAAAATGTTTCTTCCGCGTGAGTTCGTTGTCCGGTCCCCCCATTCTACAGCCCTGGCATTGAAATCACCCGCTACTATAAACGGTCCGCCTATTTCCCTAACCCTATCCTCGATCAGGTCTAGTTTTGTCCTGAACTGGCCTATGCTATCACTAGGGGTAAGGTAGCAGCTCATTAGCGTGTATTGTCTCGTCCGAACGTACGTGTAACAGTGGCCTCCCCCGAGCTGCGTGACCACGAGCTTACTGCCGCTAGGTAGCCACAGAGCAGCCGTGCCTGTTTCATCTTCGTACCAGGACCCTCGGGGTATACGTCTATATTGTTCGCAAATAATGACGGCGTCTACCCTATTTTCAGCGGCAATTTGCTCGATCAGAGCGTCTGCCGTCCGACTTCTGTGCATATTTGCTTGAAGCACATTCATCGTTTCCTGACCAGTGGGCATCTTTTCGATCCCGGAAGATGGTCAGTCCTGTCGCGTTTTGCATCCGCGCAGTGGACACATTTGGGGGTTTCGTTACAGTCCTTCATTTTGTGTCCCGACCCCCCACACCTAATACAAGTGTTCCTCCTGTCTAAACCTGAACAATTTGTCTGTACGTGTCCTGTTCCAAGACATCGATAGCATCTCCTAACGTCATCGCACAATCGCATCCTCGCTCGGACCCACCCAATCTTTATATAGCCAACCTCAAGGAGTTTTGCCGCGCTTTCAGCTGACAGGGTGAGGAAGGCTCGTACCTGCTCTCTCACATTGGGTGCGGTGATCTTTGTCTGGATCTGCTCCCCTGGGTTGCTGAGCAGCTTCTGGGCTGCTGTTTCTACCTCCTCCTTAAGTGTAAGCGAATCGAGATCTCTTATCTCGATAGTCGCCTTTGGCTTTAGTTCCACGACGGAGGCTGTATCTCTTATGGTACTCCTCAGCTGTTGAACGAAATCCGGCCTAACCTGTTGCCCTTTTCCGAGTTCAAGGAGGATGGCTCCGGTCTGCGTTTTCCTAACCGTCTTTATGCTAACCGAGTCGTCCGTCTTTATTTTATCGCGCAGATCTTTTAGAACTTCCGCGTAGCTGTGACCCGCTGCGGGTTTAATTATTACCGCTTCCGATTTCGCTCGCTGTTGCCGCTCGTTCTTCTTTCTGTTCGGTTCGACCGGTTTCTTTTTCGTCTTATTTTTTCCCCCCCTTTTAGTGACGGTTTGCCAATTTTCTTCTCCCCCTTGAGGGAGCTCAACTGTGTCCCCACTGGGCTCTTTCGATCTAGCCTTCTTGCTTTTTTCGGGCATTGCAGGGCTAGTGGCTGTTCTTTTAGGGTTCGCCGTCACAGGGGTTGAATCGCGTTCAGTCTGCCGTGTAACGCCCACATCGCGTCGATTCGAAAACGACCGTTCCTCTTCCGCCTTCTTCCACGCGCGCCTATAATTTAACGTGACATCCAGCAGCTCAGACATTTTGGCAACCCCGGTCTTGACATCAATGCTGATGTTCTTCTGCCGGTTGAAGACTTGTTGCATGTTGCTTATTAACGATTTGCATTGCATAATCGCTTCTTCTTCCATCTTTCGCATCTTCTGGATTAGCTCCAGTCGAGGCGAGCTGCCTGTTGAATTACCTGTCACGCCCCCCTTTTGGACTGCACGTGCTGTGCGAAGGGTGTCCTCACCTGCTGGAGTGACAGCAGTTAGAGCCGCTCGTGATGCGTAAGTGCTGGTCGGTGTGATTCGCACCGTCTCTTTGGGATCTCCGGTGTTGGCATTGGGAGTACTTCCCTTATCGGTGCCGGTGTTCGTCCGGAGTCGAGCAGGTGCATTGGATGAAGTCTCAGCACCCATACTAATAGCACGCGTCGCATTGCCCGATGCCGTGTTTACGGGCGTTTCGCATTTAGCAGGTGGCGATCTAGCCAACAGGCTGCTTCTTCGAAAGGCTGCATCCGGTGTCGCGCCGCGCTCGTTAATCTTCTTAATCCTCTCTTCGATTTTTTCTCCGTTCGTCTTTTCGCTCGCGTTTTCGTTCGTCTTCTCAACTGTCTGTCTAAATTTGTTGTTATTATTATTATTTGTATTCA
Source organism: Germaria angustata (assembly GCA_963681545.1). Taxonomy (NCBI): domain Eukaryota; kingdom Metazoa; phylum Arthropoda; class Insecta; order Diptera; family Tachinidae; genus Germaria; species Germaria angustata. The sequence continues at coordinate 10,910,521 of OY813003.1, read as the reverse complement.
TCTTTGTTGGGTCCCCGCTCTGAGCCGCTATCCTTACGCGTTTGTACAGTCGCCTCAAACGATCCCCGTGGGTCCCTTTGAAATCAGTGAGGTCCACGCAAGGGTTGACACAGGGCCTTATGAGTACCTGTGTTCAGAGCCAGGATCTCGGCGCAAAAAAGCAGGAGTCATTCTCAACTGCACCTGTACAGCCACCTCGGCGGCGACGCATGTAGAACGTACTCAGAGCCTCGCTACAGTTTTAACGGGACGGGGGCGGCTGCAGCATTAGCCCACCAGCCGTTTCAGCGGATGTCACTCCTACATAATAAGGTGGTGGAATACTGCAGCCGTCAGCCCATGGCAGTCGGATCAGGATCGTGAGACATATTCGTAAGCCACAAACGTTCCATTTTCCGTCTTCTTCAGCCGCACCAGGCGTGGTGAAACAGCTGTCCAGGATTTTGGTCCGCGGGTGGTATTTTAATTGCCACCTTCCCTGCAGATTTGAAGATCAGCCGAGAGTTCCCCTATCCGCCACCTGGGGACGCGTCCGATGGGAGACTGGAGTGTTGTAAGATACTTGTAATAGTAGTTATGTATCTTGTCATTTCCTGGCTGTTTTCAATTATGGAGTTTGCGTATTGCTTTTTCAAACACATCTTGGGTGATGACTGTTGTGGCCATTGGTGTGTTCGTGAGCATTTTTTCGAGAACAGACTCCATCCATGTTGGTGTCGGATTGTGTTTTACTCTTTTGCTCCATATTGCTTTCCAGAAGTTTTCGATTTCTTTTATACTTGGGCTGTTGCTCGGGTTTGTTGTGCTTTCTGATGGTTTTGTTAACATGCTGTAGAAACGTTTCTCTTCTGTTTGGAAAATTTTGTTATGTTTTGCTCTGTTGTGACTTTTGTGTATATTCGCATTCTTTCTGTGTATTTCATTAGTTTTTGTTTTACTGTATCTCTTAGCTGTCCTATTGTGTGGTTCAGGGGGTCAAATTTTGTGTGCACTATGTGTCTACGTTTTATTTTGCGAAGTTTTTCCTTGGTTTTCCTGCCGGTTCTGTTTGTATTGTATCCAGTAAGAAATCCCAGATCTTTCCTGATTTCGTCTATTTTGTGTTGTAGCCGTCTTTGCCATCCCGGCCGTGGGTCTCGTGTTTTTCCCGATGATTTGTTACTTATTTGTTTCGTTTCACTATGGTTATTCCCACTTTGACATGTGTTGTATTTATGAGATTTGATTGCTTGGGTTATTGTATACGCACTGCAGTACATTAATCCTAGTATGTGATTGTAATCACTATTTGGGGTTATTTCTGCTGGTAGTAGTTCTTCGTTGATCATAGATGTGATTCGATAGAATTTCTTGTTCGGTTTGTGTTTTGGGATGAATGGTCTATATTTCTCGTCCATTTCCATGAATTTGATTTTTGCTTCGTTGAAAATGGCCTTTAGTGTTTCTATTGTTTCTGCGTTCTTTTGGTTTGTTGTGTTTATTAAGTGGTTTATAGTTTGGTGTTCTGCTTCGTAGTTAGCTCCTATTTGTGTATGGTGTGGTTCGTTACTGCTGTGTTGTATTTGGATTGGTGCTGCTTGTGTTGCTTGCATTTGCTGGGTATCTTGCAACATTTCTGGTTGTTGCTGGGTGTTGTGTTGATTTTCGTTGTTAATTACACTTAACCGTATTTGTTCCCTTAATGTTGAAGGTATCAGATTGTTTCTAAATATGGTGGCTCTCCTATCGGCTAGATTTTGTTGTGTTATCTGACTTAGATGAGGGTTTTGTTCTATAAAATAATCGTGCATTTGCTGCCTGTAACCTGTTATATTTTCATTGCGCGTTGCCTTAAAGTAGGCTTTTAATACGGACACGTTCATTTCATGGGTCCATTTGATTCTGCGCCGTGGCAGCCCTAGCTGAGTGAGCTCAGGTATTCCTTGAGTAGCACTCTCATAGGTGGAGGTCTAGTTGTTGTTTGACTCCTTTCTGTTACCGACTGTGTTTCGGGGTTTCCCCGATCGGGTCGCCGACTGTCTCCCGATCGCTGGCCGCTCGCATTGGCCTCCGTCCCAGGACCAGCTTCAGTTGGGGCGCCCTCCTCGGTCAATCGCATTTGACTATTATTTTGATTCATTGTTTCCTTTCTCCATATAATATGGGTTCCATTTGACCCTTGGAAGGGCTCACGATCCCGCAGGGCACGTGAGAAAATAGCAGCTGCCCACTATGGGTCATCACTGACCAGGAAGCCGCCCATTATGGGTACCGTCGCGCCTGGATTTATTAACTAGGGTCCGCGAGGTCGTCACTCTCGTCATACCTTTCATTTGGTATGCCCTTGCGGGCTTATTATTATTATTATTATTATTATTATTATTATTATTATTATTATTATTATTATTATTATTATTATTATTATTATTATTACTATTATTATTATTATTATTATTATTATTATTATTATTATTATTATTATTATTATTATTATTATTATTATTATTGCCAGATAGTATATTCTATTGGCTTAGAACAAGGGATTTATTCATGGTATTAGGAAGAGGTTAATTTTTTATTCTGGATAAGATATTGGCAGAGAATTGGGGAATAAGCAAAGTAAGTATGATGTTATCGTTATTAAAAAATTACTGCAATTTTTATACAGCAATAGCTGTCAAAGTCAGATATTAAGTCAATCTCTTTTTATTATTATTATTTTTTAATTCAACGTACATTAAATATATAATATTTGTTTTAGTAACAGCCAAAGCACCTAAGAGGCATTATTGGGACAGGTTGGCAGTATTATAAGCTTATATGTACAAAATTTTGCATGCAATTATGTTACAACAATATTAAGTAGAATATGTAAAAATATTTACAATAATTTTTTTGATAGAAAAAAGATTTTTAATATTATATCAAACTTACAGAAGCGATTCAATTTTATTAAACAAATATTCCTTACAAGGAGATATGAATAATGAGATGCTATTTATTGATTTCAAGTTGTCGGGTAAATTATTAAATTGCATACTACCCATGTAATCAATAGGTTGCTTTGATCTTTCCAGTCTACATTTTGTAATTCTTAAATATTTTGAATTTTTCGTGATGAAATATGATTGATTATGCGTAAAACATATGGTTCGAAGGCCGACATTATGTAAAGACTTGAAAACATATTTCAAAACCTGGTATTTATGAATTTCATAAATTGGTAATATTTTTTATAAACACTCCTATATAAGGGACTTTTTGGATATAACGTTGGTAAATTGTAGATTATTTTTACAGCTTTATTTTGAATGCTTTGAAGAGGTTTCAACATGACACAATTTTTATTGTAAGCATATATGACTGCCATGTAACTTAGATGTGACTATATATATCATAGATATATATAGATATATCATAGATTTAGCTTTTACATTTAGTTTGTATTTGAACTTACATAAAATCCCAATTCCTGGAGAACTCTTTTTCTTTTAAGGTCTGCTATGTGCAAATCCCATAAAAGTTTACTTTGTAGTGTGATTCCAAGATACCTGACTGAATATATTTCCTCTAAAGGTATACCATCGATTTGCACTATAAAGTTATTTGAACGAAAATAGTTCGGTTTAAAACGAACTAGTTTTGTTTTGTCTGGATTGAATATAAGACGATATAAGCGCGCAAATTCAAAAACCAAAGCCACATCTCTCTCGTTCGTAGAACTAAAACATGCTTAAATGGATGAAATAAGCAAACTTACCGCGATAAATTTATTTGCTAACTATTAAAACACGGAAGTCTTTAAGTTTAATTAAGTTGTTATTGGCAAATAAAATGGTTACATATAAAAGTCAAGTGTTCTGCTGAATCGTCAATCATTAACTAACTAACTAACAAAGTTCTGTTTTCGTCCAATGTGAATGTAAATACAAAAGAAGGGATTTCACCATATTCGACAATCGGAAGGGTTGCCAACATAAAGAAATAATAAAGTAAACAAAGATAGGAATTTATATAAGGTAACAGTTCGGCCATCCTGACGATAGCTCGTCCTCGAGATATATAGCTTCATTGACTTCTGCTTCATCGTCATCATCAACATGGTAATCGTCATCAACTTCTGGCTTCATCTTATCGCTACTGACCACAGTACTGAATTTTCGCTGATTCCTCTGTGCACCTTCAACATCTTCAATAACATACCTATCAAATCACAAGACCTTACTGATGACATACGGACCCCTATATTTTGCTTCAAGCTTTCGGGATGCCCCTGTACTCGGCATCGCACTTTTAATCAGAATGAGATCACCTTCTTGATAATGATGTGGTGTTTTGTGTTGTGCATCGAATCTAGCTTTCCATTTTTCTCGAGCTGATGAGATATTCTTGATGGCATCTACACGACGTCCGTTTGGAGTTTTTGATATTGTAACGGGATTGTCATCATGAATTGCAGATAGCAGTTTGTTTGCGCTAATATCCCTTAGTGAAAAATCACATATAAGATCTATTGGTGAATGTTTTGTTGTCGAGTTAACAGTTGTATTAATCTTCCATTGCAAATGACGTAGTTCGTTGTCCCAATCTTTGGAGTCGGATGAAGTTCTTAAATATGCAACACAGACTGATTTACACATTCAGCCAATCCATTAGCTCGTGGAGTACGTATGGCAACCTTGATGTGTTGAATATTATTCTCGCTACAATATTCCCTGAACGTTGATGACGTAAAAGCTGTACCGCAATCAGTCATGATTCGCTTGGGCAAACCAAAATATAACGTTAAATAATTTAAGGCATCCACTACGGGTTTTGTTTTCGTTGATTTGACTGGTACAATGACGGAATAACGTGTCATTGAATCCACAATAATCAGTATGTGTTCATAACCACGTCGACTCTTAACAAACGGTCCAAGGTGATCCATATGAATCATTTCAAATGGTACCAATGGGATTTCCATTCCGTACAGCTGACACTCTTTTTGTGATGGTTCACAGTTGTAACAACACTCCACACAACACTTCACATATCCCTTTACAAAATTTCGGATTCGTCGAAACCAAAAATTTTGGCCGATTCTCTTCACGGTACCGTCTATACCGGGATGACCAACATCGTCATGGCATAGTTTGACAATTCGCCATCTAAGACTACGTGGAATGACAAGAAGCTCTTTTCCGTCGTTGTTCTTTTTATAAAGCCGGTGTTTTTTAATCATAAAATCACTTGTATAATTCTTACTCAGAGCTGAATCAATATCTCCCTTCAACACGGTCACTATTTGTTTTAATTCCGGATCCTGTTTTTGCATGGAAAGAATCCAATCTTCTGCTGAGATATTCACCATCATTAGCTTTGATGTAACATTTTCAGTTTCCACTGACTGTTCAACTGGAGAGCGACTTATTGCATCAACATGAGCCATTTGAGTTCCTGGACGATGATATGTTGTAAAATCATATTCCATCAGCTTCAATAACCACCGTGAGACTCGTGGAACCATTGGAGCTGTTGTATTCATCGTAGAAATTGCGGCACAATCGGTATAAATCGTAAAATGCTTGCCAAGAAGATATAAACGGAATCGTTCAAAGGCTTCTACTAGTGCCAACACTTCCAATTCATATACATGGTATTTTCTCTCTACCTCACTGCAAACTCGGCTATAATAAGCTATGGGCTTCTTCGTTCCATCATCTTCTCGCTGTATCATAATTGCGGCGAAGCCAACGCTACTTGCATCTGTGTGCAATTCCTGTTCCTTTTCAGCATCGTAAATACCTAAGACGGGCTCACTAGAAATAGCATGTATTAATTTTTCGAAAGCATCGTCACATTCGGTAGACCAGTTAGATGGAACATCTTTCCTTCTCAGTCGTACATAATTTTTAACAAATTTACGGAAGTATCCGGTTAATCCTAGGAAACGTCTAACTTCTGTAACAGTTTTAATTTTCGTAAACTCCTTTATAGCTATGGTTTTGATTCGACCGGGTTTAATGCCATTCATATCAATCTCATGTCCCAAAAAGGTGACGATGTTCCTCATAAAAAACACTTTGACCATCGAAGTGTTAAACCTTCTTGCTGAATGGTTATCAATAATTCCTCGAGATTGCGTAGACCCACTTCGAATGTATTCGAGGCCACCATGATTTCGTCAACGTAACTTACAACCTTTCTTCTCAATGGTTCTATCATTTTCATCATCATCCTTTGAAACACACACGGCGCGTTTCTGAGACCAAATGGCATGCGATTAAATTCGAAATGACCATTATGGGTAATGAAGGCTGTGAACTTTTTTGAATCATCTTCAATTTCGATCTGGTAATACCCTGAATTCATGTCAAACGTGGTAAAATACTTCTTACCTGAGAGAGTTGAGAGCACCCCATCGACTGTGGGCATTGGTCAAGGCTGTTTTTCGGTGATGGCATTCAATGATCGATAATCCACAAAAAGTCGATCTTCGCCATTAGATTTTTGGAGCCAAAACTATCGAAGATGCGTATGCTGACGTCGACGGACGGATAATATTCAATTTCAGTAACTCGTCTACAATACGGTTAAGCAACTGTTGTTTTGGAATCTATATTGGGTATTGTTTCTTTGCGATAGGTTTCGGGGACGTTACGGAATTCTCCATTTTCATATTGCTTCACTTTCCGATTTTGCTCAAATTATCAGCAAAACAATTTGCATACTTATTAAGTAATCCAGCTAACTCTTTTCTTTCGTCATTTTGGAGATTATCGCCACATTGCATTTCGCTGTTATGTGTCGCGTACACCTGACAGTTACCGTTTTCAATTATTACGCGACCATTCGATAAAATATCCAAACCGATTATTAATTCATATGAAGTTGCATTGTCATCGATAACAAATAATTGTGCATTAAAATATTGTTCATCTATTTTGACATTAATGTCCACAATCTTCCGTGCACTTGTACTCGCCTCCGGCGAAGCCTTGTAGTATTCTATTGCACTTCACCAAGTCACAATTCAACTTTTGGACGATTGATCTTTTGATAAGGGTCACGGCGCTTCCCGAATCTATTAATGCATTGCACTTTATTTCATTTACGGAAACGTTTTTTGTTTTTATATTCGCATTTGAAATTATATTTACCGGATCTCTTGGTTTTCGTTGCGGTTTGGGACAATTCCGCGATATATGCCCAATTTCACGACAATTATAACACGTCGGACCTGATTTGTTAGGAACTATTTTCGCACTCACGTTTTCATTGTCCTTTCGGTCATCATTGTTTTTCTTTACTTGCACGTATTGCTTGGACTGTATGTTCGACATTGGTCCATCTGAACCAACCACGACACTTTGTAATGATCTCAATAAATCTGAACATTTTCTAAATGACATTACGGATAACGATTTACGTAAATTGTAGTGTAGTCACATCGGCACTTGATGCGACCACACAGAAAAACAAAAAGGTTTTGTTTACACAAACAAACCAACCCCAATTAATGTCAATGTCTAATTAACCTATATCAGTAACACGTATTTTGGTAATAACCACTTGAATTCTTTAGTGCAACTTGATGCCCGCGCAGTAATATTCCAACATTAATAATTTTTGTTTGAATGCAGTTCATTGTCCACTTGAACTGATTTTGTCATATTCATTTATTTGGAGTATCGTATTCATTCATAATTAAAAACTAAAGGAATGCTGAATGGCTGGTATTAAGAAAGCAAAACTAAAACATGTAAAATTATAATATTTCTGAGTGACACACTTTTGAGTGTCATATTAAATTGAGTACATTCATATGCACTAATCAGCGATTGGTCAAAAGAAATATTGTAATCGATTTACTATGAAACTAAAAGAAACAAATGTACATTTACGATAAGCTAGAATAAGTTAGAAAGGAATAGTTTATTCCGATAAGTAGGTATATAAGCCCATTCAAAATTGGAATAAATCATCAATTAACTTTGATCAGAAACAACAATCGCTTGTGTCTTTTTCTAATAAAAGAGAAAACATTACAAAATTATAGTCATCCAAACCATTTATAATATACCGCACTATAGCATTATCATCGAGTTGGCCACGACGACCCATTGCCAACATATTATAATAATATTCTGTTATTCGTTCAGTTTTTTTCTGATGCGTTTCCATCATATGCATGTCAGCACTATTCACGACACGGTGGAAATCATCCACAAATGCAATTACAAAATCTTCCCAACTTCTAAATATTTGCTGAGCATCAACCCATAATTTTGTTGCACCCAATAATTTATTACGAATTGCAAATAATACCAGGCCATCATTCCATTGATAAGCATTTTTCAGCTCCTCAAGCCTTTCAATATATTGAACCGAAGTTATGACGTCACTGTTAGGATTAAAAGTTGGCAACGCGTCAATAACTTCACGTACACTATAACGATAATTGAATATAAATGATGATGGATCATTATTTCCATTAGGTGACATGGAATTGTTGGTGGCGATTATATTCGGCATATACGACGCCTTTGCTGGAGAGATTGTAGGGTTTAAATAGATTGATGAAGGCACAAACCCATTCACGCCGCTTGATAAATTGGTTGATGATGTCACGACCGCACCCTGTGGCTGTAAAAATGATGACTGTTGCATTGATGACGTTTGTAATGGCAAATTTGAATTATTTGGTACATAAGCATTACGTTGCTGTCCTGCAACAGTTGTTGTACCGTTAAACATAAACGATTGTGGTTGTTTATTTTCATATGATGTTCTCTCTGCATTTCGTTTTGTCGTAACATGTTTTCTGTATCAGCATGTTGTTCCATACAGTTGGTAACCGAAGCGGCGGTTATAATTTTTTCAAATTCGGTCGAAGCAGAATTTTTCGGCAGCAACACATTGGTATCTATCGTCGACGTCGTCGCCGAATATGAATATGTTGTGTGAGCGACTCCATAGTTCGTTGGAGACGCAAAACGTCACCCCGAAATTCCTCCACCATATTCTCCGTTGTCGTTGGTACCACACCGATGCTATGCAAATGCTGTTGTTCCAGATCTCGCTTTTCCATGTTGAAGAGTATTTCCTCGTCGTCTGGTTCTGGAACATTCTCCTCGCGCAGACGTGTCACAAGTTGATATTTATTACCCGATGTCTTCAAACCGAATTCACGTAGCTTTTCCTCTAGCTTCACTATTGTCAATCTTTCCATAGATTGACCACTACACCGCAAGTCTTTTCTTCCTGTTTTTTATTATTTTTTATTTTTTTTACACACAGTTGTGTACACTATTATTACCGAACCGAATCCCACTTCTGAAAATTGTCATACGCATGGATGAGTGGAAGCAAACTTACCGGGATAAATTTATTTGCTAACTATTAAAACATGGAAGTCTTTAAGTTTAATTCAGTTGTTATTGCCAAATAAAATGGTTACATATAAAAGTCAAGTGTTCTGCTGAATAGTCAATCATTAACTAACTAACTAACAAAGTTCTGTCTTCGTCCAATGTGAATGATAATTTGGATTTCACCAAATTAGACAATCGGAAGGGTTGCCAACATGAAGAAATAATAAAGTAAACAAAGATAGGAATTTATATAAGGTGACACACGTCATCCGCAAACATAAAATTTTTCCCACATAAATTAAGTATTTTTATGTCATTTATTTATACTGAAAATAATAGTGGCCCTAGTCCACTTCCCTAAGGTACTCCATAAAATAAACCTGCTATCTTCATTAACCTGAACATATTGTTTCCTTTTAATAGTAACAACTCATATCCTTTTACACCATATAACGACAGTTTGTTAAGCAGTATTTGATGGTCGACAAGATCAAATGCTTTAGAAAAATTTAATAAAATACCTGCAACACCAGTAGAACCATCATCTAAGCCTCTACAAATATATTGAACTACATTCAAACTGCATCTTCAGTACCACAATCTTTCCTAAAACCAAACTGAAAGTCATATATTAAATTGTTTTCTTCCATGTAATGTAATAGTTTTCCATAAATAATTTTTTCAAAAATTTTATCTATAGTCGAAAGTAACGCAATTGGACGATACTTTTCGACGGTGCAAGCATTAGCATCTTTCGGTATCGGAACAATTTTGTGAATTTTGAGATGTCAGGGTACACAGTGGTTTGTAACATTGGCGCAATTTCTTCTGCGTAATTCTTGAAAAACTTTGAGCTGAATGTATTTTTTTACCTCGGGGTTCATTCAAATTAAACTTATTGCCTTTTAAGTAACCAAGAGTAAGTAGTATTGATAAGTTTCCAACACTTTTTTGGATCATTTCCAATTTTATTTATGTTGTGAATATAGTAATTATCTCTACATGACTTATTTGCAACTTTTATAATTTTGCTCTTAGACCTTTTTTCTAATATTCTTTGTTATGTAATATTAGTTCTTGCAGATTTTTTTTACCCATGGCGTTATTTCAAAACGGACTGACTTTTTGTTATTAGAGACTACAACTGAATGTTTTATGTTTTGACCGCATCGTCCATACAACTCTATATAGTTATGTAGTAAATTATTTTGTAAATGTTCTTTAGCTTTTAAATAGTCTCAATGAATTTTTGATTATTCTATACAGTCATTAATAGACTTGTTACTCCCAATTTTACAACACAATATACATATTATGATCTGAGAGGCTTAATTATATTGCATCAACATATGTATATTTTTTCTGAGAAATTACCAAAAATATGATCTATACAGTAGGTCTTGCTACCATATTATGTGCACTAAAACAATCATAGTTTTGAAAATCTGCTGACAAATCCACATTATATTGGTCATAGAACAAATCAATGTTTGAAACTAGTGGAACTCGCGTCAAAATGTCAGTAGGAATTTTCCCTAGTTTACTTGAAAATATTAATTTTTATGTGATCAATGTGAGCGTTGAAAAGCGATATGTTGTTATCAATTCTATAAGATTTTTCCACAAATTTCACTTCATCCTCCAGTGCTTGTATTCATTCATTGCCTGTTCTTTTAAGTTATTTACGGAGTCACTAATAAGTACTTGCTGTTTATTTACATACATACATAAGTATATGCTGCGTAACGTTATTGATTTGTTCTAAGATGAAATTATTGACGTTATCTAAGTTTGTAAGTGTATTATTAGTAATTCGTTCATTGTCCTGTATTTCATTTATAGCTTCGTTTATCAGTACTTCGTCGTCGCTGTCCATAGACCCTGAAATATATTTCAGTCCTTTTCCTAATATGTTTACCAGTTCTCCTTTTGATTTTGTATAAAGTTGTAGACAATTTATTTTTGCTTGTAATAGAATTAAGTCCTCGTTAATGGTTTCTAAAAGTTGTTTGTCCTCAAAAGTTGTAGTTTTAAAGACTTAATATTATCAGAAATTGCTGTCATACTTTCGTGATATGATTTCAAATTGATAAAGTGTAGAACTTTGTCGTAATAATTTATTACCTTTAGTTCACCTGTCATTATTATATACCCATTGTTATTGGTTAAGTCGTGTATTCCAAATTGCTGAGCATGTGCTGATTGAAGTGAAATCAATATTATTGTCAAGGTCAGCATTTGGTCCTGCCAAAAACTATAGCAAGGTTTTTTTATTCTAAGATTGTCTTATGTTATTCTTGTGAACTATTGTTCCTGTCTTTGTTTTCTCTGTAGTGTTATAATTCTCCGCTACTACTTCTTTATTGTACCTGGTAGATAACTTGTTTCCTACTAATTCTATTAATTAAAAAACAACACTTTTCCCTCAGCATATTATTTTTTTGGGGTGAATGGTTCGTATTATGATAGGTTAAATCAGCAAGTTTTTGTATTATTTAAGTCCTTTCCTTTTCAAGAAGTATTTCTAAGGACCTTTTACCCGTGACTGTGTTTATAGCAAAATTATATTCTATTACAGACTTTTCTATGAGTTCTTGGAACGATCGATGTGTGTAATCATTCTGCAGGCAGCGCGTAATTTGCTGAAGTGTGGAATGTGTGAATATCTCGAATATGGTGCGGTGAATACTGAAGTGCCAAAGTCGTTTTCCATCATGAATCTTATTTATTTTGAATTAAATGATTTTTCATTATCCATTACTATCGATTCGGGTATAAGAGAAAAAGAATGTCCCCTAAGTGTTGTCTTATATCTTCCGCTGCTTTCGAATGGATTGATTTTACTACGGAGTATTTAGAATATTAGAAAACTTGCCGTTCCTATTAAAACTATGTCAATATAGACTATTTGTCCTGGATACTGAGGAATGGAAGTTGGTTACATTTGCGGCTTAGGAGGATGCCGTTCATATTTATAAGTTTCACAAATTTATAACTTTTTAAATTTTATTTGCCATTGATGCAAAATAACATGTTTCCAATATTTGTATTTTAATTTCCATACACTTTCTCTGCGCTCTGTTGTGATATATAATTATTATCTCTTCCTGCTCTATACTATTTGTTATATCTTCTACTACTACCTGTGATAACCTAATCTTGTATTTACTAAAATGTAAGGGACACAATTGCTGAATTTTCCCCATAATATCTTCTACAGTTTCTATACAATTTAATACGGATGGGTTAAGGTAACGTTTTAGGATATTAAGTAATGTTGCTGACGTATAATAGGGTTCAGTAGCTATATGGCAGTGGTATGTAGGTTATACTATATTAAATTGATATTACGAAGTGACGTTTATGTTCAGAAATATCTGATCCTTAAAGGCATTAATGGGTACTTGAGGGAGCTATTACCAGATTTAGTAGCAATTGACGATGTGCAATGCAATTTGATGGTGATTTCTGCGGTGGAATCCTTGACAGGGCATCAGCCACAACATTCGTCTTACCTGGTTTGTTACATATTCTTCCAGTATCGACTTCCTTTTCATTTTGCTATTAAAATTTTTATTACTGAGGGCATATGTCAACGGTTGATGATCGGTATAGATTTTAACTTTCGTGATCCGTACAAATAATTCTTAAGAGCGTTTAGGTCCCATATTATGGCTAACATTTCTTTTTCGTTGGCAGCATAATGCTCTTCGGCTTTGTTTAGTATTCTAGAAATAAATGCTATGGGTTTTCCATACTGAGATAAAACTGCAGCAATTGCGAAATTGGAATCATCGGTTACCATATTCATAATCCTTGCTATAATCTGAGTAAGCAAGAATGACATCTTTATAAATGTGGGTATACTTAATTTTTTTGAAAGATTCAACAGCTTCTTGGTTCAAAAAGATTTCAACTTGTGCTGATCTGTCTTTGGAGGTACGACTTAACAGGGTTGTCAGGGGCTTGGCTGGTTTTGCAGAGTCTTTACAAAAAGTTATCCAACTAAACTTTCATATTGGATTCTTGCAATTCTTTTTATATGCGCAAAATGTTCATATTCTGCTTTACTATAAGTAATTATGTCGTCTATATAAACACAGCAACATCTTCCTATATATTTACGTGCGCTGTAAGATTGATGGCGTATTTTTGAAACCAAATGGAAGACGCGTAAACTCGTATTTGTTTTAAACTCGTAAGCGCAGTTTTCTCTATATTGAATTTTTTAATGGGGTCTAATGAAAACCACTTTAAAGCTCAAGCACTGAACAAAATTTACTAGTGCCGAGTTGAGACAATACTTCTGAAATCTCAGAAATGAGATACCTACCTACCTATAGTCTATTAACATGCAACTTTGCTTTTCCCCAGCAGAATCTGCTTTCTTAGGATGAGCGTTTAGTATTTGTTCAATTTATTTTTTGTTTTGGATACATATTATGTTCAATGTTTATAGCACTTACATGTTGAGTAGAAAGTTGTCTGGGACTCACCTTAAATTCATTTTTTAATATCATGTAATGTTTGTTCGTAAAATAGTAGCTTCTAGGTCTCATTTCCCAAAAGGGCATTAAATAAAATTTGATTTCCTCATCAATTTTAAAAGATTCTGCGTAAGTATGTTGAGTTATTGTTATATGTCCAAGAATAGATTTTGCTAAAAGGAAATTTTCATTTGGGCTTAATATTCTTTTTACTGGAGCCTGTATCTACTAAAATTTTTAGTATATCCGTTTCAACTTCAATGTAAAGCAACGAAGAGCTTAAGAAATCAATATCGCGACGCATTAAATTGTTAGGATTTGCAATTTCTATTTTTTTTGTTTGTTTCTCTTCCAATAGAAATACTAATTAACCAAATGAATGAATATACTAATTTATATGTATATACTAATTTATATAAATTTTTTCTAAGCGTATGGATCGTGACTTTGATTTATTATATTAGTTACTTTTCACAAACTTTTTTCAATACTATTTCTCAATATTCTTTTTTGGTATTTTTCCTTTAAATAATTTAATTCCACCTTAATTTAAATGTATTTTGTATTTCCTTTTTCTTGATGGCTTCTTCATGACGACTTCTTCCTGATGCGTTGACGACTTCTTGGTGATTTCTTGTTGGTATTTTCTTCTTGACGAAAACGTGTCCCTATTTTCACAGCTTTTTTGCACTTTTGTTGGAATTCATGCTTCTTTTATGTAGCTTTTATAAAATTCAGTAAATGTTTTCCTCCTCTCACAAGATTGCTTTCATTATTTTTCTTTTTTGCACATTCAGATGTGGTTTATTCATTTATTTTAATAGCCTTTTTCTTTTTTAGAATAAGTCTCTTAATCATAATCCTTTTGAGGATTATTTTTGTCAATCAGCTCTTTTATATTTTCTATTTTTTAGCAGTCATTTATTCAAGATCCTTTTAAAAAAGCTTTTTTTCAGTGGGCTAGCACGTTTAGCACATTTATTTGTACCTTTTTTCAAACAGTTATTAGTTTTTGTCCTTTGAGGATAATTTTGTTTTTTAAAGGATGGCACGTCATATACCTCTGATTTGCTTTGGCAACTAACGGGCCTTTTACCGATAATTTATTTTGATTTGGGCTCCAGTTTTTTTTCGGACTGCCCTAAGCGGCTCGGGTACCATTAAGGGTAAAAAATGTCTCTAACATAATAAACAGGGAGAAGTCCAATAATTATGAAGAATGTGGCCATACAAAAACTTACTGCAAATTACCAAATTACATGATACTGCTATTTGCAATAAGTCAAAAGATCAAAAATAAAAAAAACTGCAGTAATTGTGGAGCTAATCACATCGCTAATGACAGAGGATGCCCTGTGTAGGCTTTCGTTAAACAGGCTATGAGTCAAAAGATTAAACTAACCAAAGCTCATACAGGATATATATACGTACTTCACTACTTATCCTCTAATGATCCAACCACTCACTACACATGTATCGTATGCTGACGCTGTGAGGATCAACTCCATTCAAATGCAAAAAGTGTCACCACCAAATAATCCAACAAACGCAAACCCAAGCTTTAATTTCAGTCACCTTGAAGCTACTATTGATAATCTGGTGCAAACTATAAACAACTTTACAACAAATATCACTAGCATGATGCAAGAAATGCTGCGAATGCAGAACACACTGCTTCAAGCATTAGTTAACAAGCCGTGAACACGTTAAAAGTATGTTTCTGGAACGCAAACTGCATTCGCCAACATAAAAATGAAGTGGAGCACTTCCTCGTGGTAAAAAATATGGATATAATGTTGGTATCTGAGACTCATTTGACTTCGAGAAGCCTTTTTAAAATGAATTGCTACAACTTATATGATTCAAAGGATCCGAGAGGAGAGCATGCGGTAGATCAGCAGTTCTAATAGAGTCAAGACTCAAGCACTATATTCTTGAGAACATTTGTGAAGACCATCTACAAGCAACAAATATTTGCATCGAAAATTTTTGTACAAATCTTTTGATATCATCAATTTACTCCCCTCCCAGATTTTCAATCACTAAGGATCAATACGAGGATTTTTACAAAACTCTTGGACCTTGCTTCGTAGCAGCTGCCGACTACAATGCAAAACATACGTTCTGAGATCGAGCGTTGTTCAACACAATTTCAAAAATGGGCTTGGACGTCATTTCGAGCCCACATACTGCCCTGCCCCTAGAATTATTTGTATAGTGGTGGAACTCACAATATATTTAATTAGTACTATTTCACCTTTTTTTTATATAAATATTTATTTATTTTCTTTTTAAAATATATTTTTTATATTTTTTTACAATTTGTTTGATGTTACTAAATTCAATGTTTTATATCAATTGAGAAATTCTGACTGACAAAAATAATTATGTTTCCTTAAAATTTTCAATAAATACTTATATATGTATATGTAAAGTAGATTTATCAAATAATATAAGAAAATGTACATGTTTATGTATGTATATATGCTAATATATATAACTCCCCCACCCTTTGACAAGACATTACTCCTGGAATGTAGCATATATAAATACATAAAAAATAATTCATTACAAAAATATTAACAAAGTAACAAAGTTTTAAGCATACATTATATTTGAACATTTTTTAATTTTATAAATATATTAATATAAATGTTTTTTTTTAGTTTTAACATATTATTTTTTTTTTGTATTTATTATTTTAAATATATATAAGTAGATAAATGGTAATAATATCAATGAACATTTTTATTTGAAAAAAAAAAACAATTTTAATCAAATTTATTTATTTCTTGGAATAGTTTCTTCCAGTTATTTTTCTATCAAAATGAATATTTGGTATTTCATTTTGATATTTAAAAGTTCTTTTGACAATCTGTCTATCTCTTTTACAACCATTTTCATCTAAAAAATGTGTATTATTTTTATTTTTTACTTGTTTTATTATATATTTTGGTTTTTGTTTTAAATTATTAAATACAAGATTTTTAACAAATTCTCTTTCTCTATATTCGTGACAATCTTTTCTATTTTCATTAATTTTATTAATCCATTTATCTTTTCATCATGAACAACGTTATGTAATTTTTTCCAAATTGATTTATCAAATTTATTATGTAATAAATCATTAGGTTTTACACATGTTATACTGTGTATAGTATCATTATAAAGTTCAATGCATTTATATACTATAGCTTTTTCGTTTAAGTCTTGATTTTTGTTGTAGTTTAAATAATCTGATGTGTTCATTAAGTGTGAGATGGAATCGTTCAATGTCTGCATTTCCTGTGTGTGTATTTGGTGATGTGAAATGATAATCTACTTCTTCTGATCGTAAAAATTCTTTAATCAAAGCTGTATTAAATTCATTATCAGCTATAATTTTGTTTGGTTTTCCTAAAATTGCAAATCTTTCTCTAATTTTTTCAACAATACGTATTGAATTTTTATCACTTAAATAATGTATAGATACATGTTTTGTTAATTTATCTATACATGTTAGGAATGTTGTATTTTTATTTAAAAACCATATATCCATGTGAACTATTTCGTTTGATTGTAGAGGTGTTTCAGTTACACAAAATTTTGTTTTAATTGGATTTCTATCGTATTTGCGCATATTACATAAAGTGCAGTTATTAATAAATTTATGAATTTCAGTTATCAAATTTGGATAATAAATATTATTTTTTAACTCTAAGAAAGTTTCCTCAATACCTCTGTGATTTTTATCGTTATGAAATTTTTCTAAAATAGTTAAGAGATTTTCTCTATCTATTATATCTTTTAAAAATTTAGTACAGCGTACAAATTTCATATTCGGTAAGTTTGAAAAATATCGAATTAATGTTTGTTGTAAATTCTTGTAAATATCTAAATTATCGCAAAAAATTCCTATTGTTCCTTTTATTGGAAAGATTTTCTTTAAAAAATTTAATATCTTTTCTTCGAAATAATTTTTTATTGTAATTGTGTGCCTTGTATTTTTATTGAATAATATTTGTTTCTCATATTTAAAAGAATTTTTTAAAGAAATTATTATTTGATTTTTATATAAGTTGATTGGTTTTTCAGATATAAATATATGATCATTTAAATTTTCAACTCCGCTATGTATTGTAGCTAAAGTAGAACTTGGATTTTGAATATCTTGTTCTAAAATATTCACATCTAAACGACTGAGATAATCTGCTACTTTATTAGTTTTGCCTTTAATATATTCTATGTCAAAATTATATTCATTTAATTGAATTTTCCACCTTTGTAGTTTCATATTTGGTTCTTTTAAACCGTTTAGCCATATTAAAGGTCGATGATCAGTTTGGATTTTAAATTTTCTGCCGTATAAATATGGTCTAAAATATTTAATTGACCAAACAATTGCCAATAGTTCCTTTTCAATTGCACTATAATTTTGTTCATGTTTGTTTAAGGTTCGAGATGTATAAGAAATAGGATGACCATTTTGTGAAAGAACTGTTCCTAAGGCTCCGTTACTAGCATCTGTTGTTAAAACAAATAGTTTATCAAAATTGGGATATGCTAATACAGGATTAGTGCATAAAATTGTTTTTAATTTATTAAAAGAATCAATATAGTTTTGATTTTCAAGATCAATTCTTGAATTCTTTTTTAAATAGGAAATCATTGGAAGAGCTATTCTACTGTAATCTTTTATGAATTTACGGTAGAAACCCGTTAAACCTAAAAATAATTTGATTTCCTTTACTGTTTTCGGTAATGGTATCTTTTTAATGATTTTAATTTTTTCTGGATTTGGTTTTATTCCATCTATTGTAATAATATGTCCTAAATATTCAGATTCACGTTTAAAAAAATTGCATTTATCAATTTGGACTTTCAGATTATATTCTGATAATCTCTTAAATATTTTCTTTAATGAATTGATATGTTCTTGAAGTGATGTGGAAAATATCAATATATCATCAAGATATACAACACAAATATTATTTATATAGTCATGTAATATTTCGTTCATCATTCTTTGGAAAGATGCAGGTGCATTCTTTAATCCGAAAGGCATACGTGTGAACTCATAATGTCCTGTTGGATTGGAAAAGGCTGTTTTGTGCCTATCTTCCGGAGAAATTAAAATTTGGTGGAATCCTTTTGCTAAATCAAGTGTACTAAAATATTGTGAGTTTCCTAATTTTGAAAATAAGTCTTCCATATTAGGAATGGGAAATTTATCTTCAATTGTTACGTTATTTAATTTTCGGTAATCTACCACAACTCTCCATTTCTGTTTACCAGAATTATCAATCTTTTTTGGAACAATCCAAATTGGAGCATTGTATGGACTACATGATTTAGTTATAATGCCTGATTTAAGCATTTCATTCACTTGTTTTTCCACTTCTTCTCCATGAATTTCTGGAAAACGATACGCTCTACTATATACTGGAATATCATTTATAGTAGGTATTTTGTGTTTATATTTACTGACAGACGATAGATTTTCATCTTCAATATAAAATACAGAATTAAATTCTTTAATAAATTTTGTTAATTCAGTTATTCCTTCATTATTCAAATTATCTGCTTGTAATTTGTTTATAATGCATTCGATTCGCGGTTCATTAAAATTAATATCAATAGTTATGCTATTAAAATATGATATATCATTTTCATTATAATGCTCAACAGTTTCATTAAAAATTAGTGGTATTTTTGCATTATCAGTTATTAAAATGTTTTCTTTTAAATTAATTTTCGCACCTAATGGATTCAAAATATTACATCCTAATATACCATCAAAATCATTTAATATTTCTGTTTCTATCATTTCAAGTTTACAATTCGGTAAATTGAATTCTTTAAAGAATGGTATAGTAATTTTGGTCTTAGCAATAGTTTTAGAACAAATAGTGTTTAAAATTATAGGACGTTCTAGTTTTGTTTGAAATGACGAGTGAAATAAATCGTTTCTTATTAGAGAAGTACCTGAACCTGTATCTATAAGAAGTTTCAATGGAATTGATTGCGTTTTCACTGCTATGCAGGGTAAATTTTTTCGGCTGTTAACTGAAAATTTGCTGTTTGAATATTATCAATGTCCATTTGAACGGTTCTATTTGAAGAATTTTGAGTAGATCTACTATTATTATCACTAATTATATTTCTGTTTCCTATATTATTATTGTTACTATTATTGTAATTATTATTATTGTTGTTATCATAATTATTATTGTTACTACTATTATAATTATTAGTGTTGTTATAATTTTGTTCTGTGTTAAAGTGTCTATTATTATTAAAATTTCTGTAATTATTAAAATTTCGGTTAGAAGATTCATAACTGTAGTTTCTGTTATAATCTTCAGTATTATTAAAATTTCTTGTAAAATTTTGGTTTCTATAACGTCGTTCTGAAAAATTGTCCATTTCTTTAAAATTTCTATGTTCGTTTTTATTAAAATTATTTCTATTTATGTTTCTAGAGGAAGATTGTTCTGAATATTGAGAATTATTTTTGTTTAAATTATTATTAAGGAAAAATTTATTTTTGGATGAGAAGGGTTGTAAATTGTCTGGTATATTACTATAAAAATAATCAGTATCAATAAGAATCTCTTTTGCTTGTAACATTGAAAAGGGATTCCTAGATTTTAAAATTAATTTAGGTTCATTTGGAAGTTTGTTAATAAAAATCTTTAAAATCATTTGCTCATTGTTTTTACAATTATACCACTGTGTATTATCAATACTAGTTTTTAAATTTAATTTTGTTTTGAGTGACTCTATATAATTAAAAAATTGACTTATACTATTTCTACATTCAGCTGTCTTAATTTTGTTAATTAAACTCTCTACACTGTCTGGTATATTAAAGTTAATTCTTAATATTACCTTGACTTCTTCCCATTTTGTTGGATTGTTGTTGTTGATTAATGAAATGTTGGCTGCACCCACAATTTTGTTACGTATTCTAAGATCAAAAAGTTCAATAGATGTAGCATCAACATGTTGACGAAGACCTTCAATATTTTTTATAAAAATTTCTAGCTCTTCTGGTTGTCCATCAAACTTTGGAATATCTCCCAGTAATTGGAAAGGGATTATTGTAATTGTTGTATTCATATTTTAATCAATTTTTTATTTAAATTTGTATCTTTTTATATGGTTCTTGAAATTGATAATTCGGTTCCTATTCCGCTTTGTTTGTTGGTTGGTTCGTTGGTTTTGCTGCCCTCTTTATTTGAAAAAATTTAAAAAATTGAATATTTTCTTCCTGTTTTTCTGGATTCGTTTCTTGAATAAAAAGCAGGTTCAAAGTCCGACTGCGCCAATTATTTTTATAGTGGTGGAACTCACAATATATTTAATTAGTACTATTTCACCTTTTTTTATATAAATATTTATTTATTTTCTTTTTAAAATATATTTTTTATATTTTTTTACAATTTTTTAATGTTACTAATTTCAATGTTTTATATCAATTGAAAAATTCTGACTGACAAAAATAATTATGTTTTCTTAAAATTTTCAATAAATACTTATATATGTATATGTAAAGTAGATTTATCAAATAATATAATAAAATGTACATATTTATGTATGTATATATGCTAATATATATAACTCTAGGTTGTTAAACATGCCACTACCTCCCATCCGCAGACTGGATTTAATAGAATTTATTCTACGGATATTGAACGTCTCGTATGTGAAAAAAGAAGAGCTAGAAGGGAATGGCGACAATACAGATCACCGCAACTGCCTAATAATTAAATCTATACTTAAAATTTTAATACTTATTGTTAGTTCAGTTTTGAACATACAATAAACAAATATTAGCGTGAAAAAATTAAGTGCTCAAAAGTACTTGAAATGTTGAGAGTGGCATATGGTGCTCTCAGTCAAAAAATGTATACAAGTGAAACGCGTGGCAGCAAAGCTTGTTCCAGAACTGCTGAATTTTTAACAAAAAGACTGTCTCTCAGGAAAAGTTGAATGACGTTAACGACAATTCTGATTTGCTTATAATGATCATAACTGGCGACAAACAATCGGTGTATGGTTATGACATCGAAACTAAAGTGCAATCATGCCAGCCGAAGAGCCAAGTCCAAAAATAGCACGCCAAGTTCGATCAAATGTCAAGGTTTTGCGCAATATTTTCTTTGATTCCCGTGGCGTTGTGCATCATGAGTTCTTGCCACATCGTCGTATAGTTAATAATGAGTATTATCTTGAAAATATTCGCCGCATGCGAAAAGCAATACAAAAAAAGTTCGGTATTGTGGAAAAACAATGCATGGCTTTTGCATCACAATAATGCACCTGCTCACTCGTCATTGCTTGTTCGCAATATGGTCCCCTGCGACTTTTTTCTCTTTCCAAAATTGAAGAGACCCATTAGAGGACGGAATCGCCGAACAAGCAAACACGTCTAACTGTTATGCCTTTCACAAAAAAACTGAGCAAACACACACAAACTAAACTAACAACATATGTTGGAGATAAGTGTGTCAACATAAAAAGAAAAAACCAAACTCTAATTGAATGCGCGTATATACATATATACTTATATATATATATATATATATATATATATATATATATATATATATATATATATATATACATATATATATATATATATATATATATATATATATATATATATATATATATATATATATATACATATATATATATATATATATATATATATATATATATATATATATATATATATACATATATATATATATATATATATATATATATATATATATATATATATATACATATATATATATATATATATATATATATATATATATATATATATATATATATATATATATATATATTTGGAAAGTTGTTTTTTGGTTTTTTATTCCAATAAATAGAATGTCCTTAATTGATTTTTTTATTTAAGCTTATGCTTTTATTTAATTTTAAATTTGCTTTAAAGATCAAAGAACACACGTGCGACTTACTGCTCGGTCGACTGGAAACAAGGTCGAGAACTTCTTTTATTTCTTACATGTCACTTTTCTGACGTAACCTCGCTTGACAGCTACAGGGTGCCACATCACTCCCCTCGCTGGAAAGGACCTATCGGAACCTAACAGGGAGCCTTATGCATCTTCCACTTTCAGTAGCTTTGGACACAGGTTCCGTTAATCTGTCGCATGGTGTATTTTTGTAACAGCTCGCATCACTTTAGAAAGTGAGGGGCTGCCGAGATGAACACGACTCGGTGGCTGTCGTATTTTCGGGAAAGCTGGCACGCTCTTGAAAACTGACGGACTGCTCAGACGTCTGTGGCTCTGATGCCGGCAGGAAACAGGGTTGATGTTTGTTTTTCGCCCACGCATTAGCACTGTAAAAAACTTAGGGAAGCGTTTTGCAACCGCATATGGACCATCGTAGGGATGCGTGAGCGACGGTCGAACCAAGTCGTTTCTGAAACAAACATGTGTTGCATATTGAAGGTCTTTTGAAATGAATGTCGGCTTTATTGTGTGGTGCGAAAATTTTGTTGGTTGCAAATTTTTCATCGAATTTCGAAATTCCGCAACAAAATCGCTTGAGGTTGCTGTAAAGTTATTGTTAAAAAAGAATTCTCCTGGCACACTTAAAGTGGTTCCATAAACAAATTCTGCAGGCGATGCATTTATGTCTGGTTTGAAAACTACGCGAAGGCCTAGTAGAATCGTTGGAAGGTGATAGACCCATTTCGACGGCTTACGGCATAAAATGGCAGATTTAAATGTTCTGTGCCATTCGCTTGAGCTCGGTGGACGGCTGGTATATATCGGGTGTCGAAACAGTGTGACGCTGCGTGTTTGATCGTTGGCATGGTAAACACGTCCTGACGAAATTGTCGATTTCTTTTTTCATGCCAGTCCAGACGAATCTCGCAATCACTAACAACGTTGTTGCACGAATTCCAGGATGAGCCAGGTTGTGTAACGAGATCAGTATTTGCCCTCGGAATCCTTTTGGGACATATGGCCGTACACGTAACGTGGATGTGTCGCATACAATTTGCTCGTCACAACCTAAAACATTCGGAAGCTTTAATACAAGTGAATTATTGGACGTACCTTGATTTTTTAAAAGTGATTGCAGCTCGATATTGACTTTTTGAACTGCTGCCAAATCTCTAAAATTTACTGCTTGTTGAACAGGGCTGCCAATTAATGTCTGAATTCTAGACAATGCGTCAGCTGTTGCGTTATCTTTACCAGGCGTATCACGTATGTCAGTTGTAAACTGACTTATGAAATCCAGTTGTCTTAACCTTCGTGGTGATGCCTTTTCCATTTTTTGCTTGTAGGCGAATATTAATGGGCGATGATCGGTGACTATGTAACAGAGGCGTCCTTCTATTGCGTAACGGAAATAGCAAACGGCCTGGTAGATTGCAGTTAACTCTCGATCGTTTCTGCTGCGTCGGTGTCAGCTTTTTGGAATAGAAGGCCAACGGCTGCATGACTTCGTTAATGTCTTGATGGAGCGCTGCCCCTACGGCTGTGTCTGCTGCGTCGACATATATAGCTAGATTGGCACCAGGGACTGGGTGAGCCAGTAACGTGGCGTTGCAAAGCCAAAGGTTTCAGGTTCGACCCCTTCTGTAGACTCCGGGTGCTTCTGCAGACAAGTCAATTAGCTTCACAATTTTTGTTTGGTAATTACAAAGAGGATGATTATAAATATGTGCCAATGCTTAAAAAATTAAATTAATTTCCAGCAACACCTGAATTACTAGTTCTGATGCTTATAAAATTTTTCATGGGAATTACACGTGTATATTTGTGAATTATTACTGTTTTTTGTGAACAATAATAAAGTAAAAATAAAATGTGTAAATAAAAGTAATTTTTCTTGTATAAAAATTAATTATACAGTGGCTCACAGTCAAAGTGAACCAAAATTTAATTTCCGATAAAATTGTTAATATATATTGAAAATCAAATTTGATTAAGAAAAATACTAATTAGTTCTATTCATTAACTATAAACCTGCAAAAACATATTAATTATTTCCATTGAATTATCTGCATAGAGATAAAAATAACAAAAAGCCTGCATAGAGATAAAAATAACAAAAATTCCTCTCATAGTAAAAGTGAACTACTTAAAGCAAGTACAATATTAATATTTTGCTGGACCACCTTTTTCTGAAATCACGGCTGGTATCTACCTGATATCTACATATTTGAGCATCGATTCTACTAAATTGCACATGTATGTATGTAGAAGGAATTGCGCTTCATACCTATTGTAAAGCAGAAGGTCCTTTTGTGACTCAACGGTGTGTTTTCGGTCGAGACCCTAATTTTTTAATAATATATAAAAATTCGGAAACTGTGATTGAACTTCACGAATATGTGGGCAATTGTATAGTAACCATTTGCGGGCAACGTATAACTTATTTTTGTGATCGTTGTCTTGGTAGAATAACCACAACTTTTCAACGTTCGGTTTAACATTTTGCTTCAAAACGCCAAAATAAACAAATTTCTTCATAATGACCTAAAAGTGTTCAAGAATTTCAGTCCCACACGTTTGTCGGCCCACATCGGCAATAAGATCGATGCAAAAGTATTTCTTTAAAAAGGCATTTACCACAAACAAAAATGTTGCACTTAATTTTTTTTTACTTTGATAGTATAGAATGAATAAAAATTGCAGTTATATAATACCACACTTGTGTATGTACAAACTGTACAAGAAAAAATTGGCGGGTCCATGGCGGGTTATTTCAATAAATGTTTTTAAAAAAAATTGGCGCAATTTGACTGTTAGTCACTGTATACATACATACATATTTTATTCCCACCGATTGTTTGTCTGCATATATGATTTTTTTTAACTAAATCCGCCTAAAATTATAATTTTGTGTGGAATCAGTTTTAGTTTTGAAGCAAAACCAAGGCGATAATAAAAAGTGAAAGCTTCAAACCGTAAAATTTAAAAAAGCTGAAATTATTTTCCAGTTATTTCTATGAAAAAGGGAAAATTAACTAATCATTCAATAATATCTTTTGTTTCAGGTAACGAAATTATACACTACCAGAGAAAAAAGGGGAAAGAATAACATTATATATAATATACAACAACTAGTTATAGAAAGAGCAAAAAAAAGAGAGAGAGATAAGAAGAAAAAGAGCGCTATTTAAGAGAGATAGATATTTATATCGAAAACCATCCCACTGAAAATTTTGCATACACATACCCATAAAACGAAGAGGAGAGACCAGAATTAGGAAATCTCCAAAAAACAAAACAAAATAAAGGAATATAAATAGACGACGTCGGCCTTAGACACTGTCTGATGTTTCATTAATGTTTACGAAAAATTACCAAAATATAGCAAAAACCCACATTCAAAAGCAGTTATAATACTAAAAACCCTTTTTGTGAAGGGGACTCATCGCAGTAATCTTTTTCTGTTTATTTTTTGTTTGACACGAAAAACCGTGATTATTAGAAACTAACTCAGCATGGGAGTGACTGAGGATATCGCTCCCAGCTTCGTTAAGAAGCCACAATTGAGGCAAGAAGATGATGGCAATCGTTTGATATTTGAATGTCAGTTATTGTCCTCACCAAAACCAGACATCGAGTGGTATCGCAGTGATAACTTAGTGATAGAAGATGAACGTACAAAATTTAAAATTCAACCAATTGGTGATAACAAATTTACAGTAGTATTAGAGCTCGATGATGTAATCGAAACAGATGCCGGGCTTTACAAAGTAAAGGCGAAAAACAAATCAGGAGAAGTTTCAGCCTCAATTAATCTTAATTTCACACGTAAGTAAATTCATCTGTGTATGTTTATAAATAGTTTCTAAACATTTAACAATTTAAAATGAAAGGACATATATTAAATAATATTATTAGAGTAAAAATAAGGGAAGGTAACTGCCCAAAATTTTAGGCAGGGGAAGAAGGAGCAATAACCGCTCTTTTACCGTCATACGGAATGGCCTTTCTACTAAAATAGATATTTTGTTTCATTAATATTTTTTATTAAGACTTCTAGGAAAAGAAAATTGGAACCGATAAGCTGTCAAAATGTTGGCTTCGATTTATAATGATGCCGAATGAAAATTTTTTAAAGAATATTGTGAGATAACCGAAAACTTTTCTTCGCGTACCTCAGATATTCCGTTAGCTTCCTCTTCCTTTGCGAAAATAAAATTATATGTAAGACAGTTAGCGGCGTTATCATATAAAGAACAGTACATTTGAATTTTTAGTTAAAACTTTTTTATATTTTTTTTAGTATTTTCAATTATAAAGATAAATTTAATATTGCCTTATACGTTAATAACGTTTTTTCCTTTATATTAAATTTGGCGAAATTACAGCTGCCGACGAACCCAAAGAAAAGTAAGAAACCTTTTTGTTTTTATTTTAACTTAACGAAACCTTAATTGCTTAAAAGTTTATTCAGTTACAAGTATATATTTATTAAATTTTATATAAAAGTTTAATATAAATATTATTGATTATAACTAATTTTATTAATTATATTACGCTTCTGAAATTTAATTTAACTGCTTTATTATAAACCTAAACTGCTTCTTTCATTGTGTTCTTAATCAAACCCAGAGGGCAAGATTTCTGCAGAGGGTGTTATAAGGTAAGATTGGCTCCATCTCTTGTAAATAATAATAATAATAATAATAATAATAATAATAATAATAATAATAATAACAGTAATAATAATAATAAAATAAAAAGAGTAATAATAATAATAATAAAATAATAATAATAATAATTGTATTATTATTTTTAAAGGAGGTAAAAATGCATTGCTGCATTCGCAGAGGGTCATCACCATCTGTGATATGTTGGGCTCAACTTATAGGTATGACCAATAAAGACCTCTTTTCTCCGGGAAATTATTTTCATTACGGAAATGATTAGCATTCCTTCCAAGTGGTTGCCAAGTGGCTAGCGAATAGCTGTGTTTATCACTTATTCTCCAGCGGCTAAGACGGCTTTCTTCCTTCGTAATATTGTCTCGCAATATTTTGCGATTGTGCAACCTTTTTACATCAGATGTGATATTGTACACAATGTTCTCCACCATTAGTGGTCCTTTTACCGTCTCTAACTATCCATGATGTCCTGAACATTGGGAACACTCGTCATTCACGACATCTTCCTTTACGAACAACCGGAAGGCTTGTCTCATTTTTAATTTTGTGAAGGAGAGTTCGGGTCCTCTTTGCGTTTGCTAATAAAGACTCTTCTTTCAGGCAGCAGTTAGCATCATCTTCAGGACTATCCCCTTAATTACTTCTGCTGAGGTGTCATCAGGGCCAGGGGCTTTCAGTCTTCGTGCTGTGTCACTCAGATCTTGTTGTGTGAACTATGGGATACACATTAGTTCCGCTGTGTTTGGCATTTCCTCCGGAATATCACGTAGTGGAAAAAGTATTGGTACAATATTTTGAACAGCTTTCGCATCCATTTTCCTTATCGGGGCTTTCGTCGCAAGCTTCCCGATAACTAATTTGTAGCTTGTTTCCCGGAGAGTTTTGTTTATGTCCTCGCGTAACTCCTCCCATAACTGAGTTTTGCTATCAAATATAGCTTTCAGTACCCACCTTTCCGCAGTCTTGTCTTGCTTCTGCAATTGTTTCATTACTCCAGTGTACTGGTTTTTTCCGATTTCTAGCCGTCCGTATTCTATAGGCATGACCTTGTCACATTATTGCTTGATTATTCACATAACAATACCTACATACGTTGATTTGTCTCTTATTTCCTCTGTTATCGAATGATCTTCAACAGTTAGTCTTGCTTTAGCAGACATTTGGGAAATACTTCGTCCTCACACCAGTATTTATTTGTATTGCCAGCATATTGGTCGTTTATAATGTTAATGTGTTCAATGCAAATTTGTGGCATCAGTACATCTGTCATTCTTCCCCCTTACCTGTTTAGTTGTAGTTTTTTCATATACACGCCTCATATAGTATACCTCTGACCCAACTAGCGGATTTATTTCCTTCTTCCAAGCAAACACAAAATTTTGGTGGGTTGTTGCACTGCTTCAAGACGTGACTTCTTTCACCACATGGAATACACAATTACATATCTTTCCTATCGAAAGCTTTGCATTGCCATTTCGTATATCCAGCCAAAATGCATCTAAAACATCGCTTTTTATCCTCGCAGTGACAAGAAAGTTCTCCTTTGGTCCCATATATTCGAATTTGTCTATTGAATCATGATATATGCCTCTGTTAATTCTGCTATTCTCCTTACGGCAGTGTAAACTTCCTCTTTTGATGTTAAACCTTCTATATCCTTGATCTCATCTGTTGCCTTGATTCGCATGTCCTTGACCTTTACAATTTCTTCTAGGATGTCTTTGACCACTGTAACAGATACACCTGTCTGTTCTGCATTCATCTTCTCCTTAAGACTCTTTAAGATTTCAGCGTACCTGCGCCCATCTGTGCCGTAGGTATGACCGTGACGGCGTCTCTTCGAACTTGAAAATTTTTCGGCATTTCCTGTTTTTGTTCTTTAATAGCTACCTTTCAGATAATTTTGAGCCTTGTAAGTCCTTTACGTACGTTTGAATCATAACATTTGCTAATTTTTCGGCCTTCTTTTTGGTTTCCTTCTGTATCTCTGTCGGCCTTAACACCTCAGCTGGACTTATTGCCGTTCGCTTTTTCGATGCGGCGCAAGTACCTTTTTATATATCTTTTAAAGAGCTTGACATATTAATCATTTCCTTGCTCCTAACTTTTTCTGTTTTAGCCTTCTCCTAGTTTGGTCTGTAGTCGGCTATTAAGTCAATGAGCTCCTCCAGCTCTGTCTGGCCATATCCACTCAAATCTTCCGAAATGTGTTTCTCAAATTTTCCACTGTTTCCTCTTTCGATGGCCTCATTTATAATATATACCCCTGTCGGGGCAATCTATATATCGAAGTGTCATTGTGAGTATCAAGGAATGCTTGACGGGTCTTTTCATACGACACTGTATGTATCTGTCTGAATTCTTTTCCTTTTTTGCTGCGGTTTCCCCGTATATGTGGAAAAAGTTAATAGATAACGCGACTTCATTTTGTATAGCGTTGAGTCGCAAACTTCTCGCGGCCATTATAGCTTCTCCCGTTTTTGATCAAAGTGTTTGATATTCTGATCTTGGTGGAGATCTTATTACCTTTCCACTGGAGCGAAAAAAGATTTATCTGGCCGTTGTTGGTTTTCGGTGTTATCATACGAATCTTTTGGGTCCCCGCTTGCAGTCGTTTGTGGTACTGTCGGTGACCCCGGGGCTACCTTTGCCGGCAGTGAGTTCCACGAGAGGGGTTACGCAGATCCTCATGAGACATTGCGTATAGAGCCAGCTCATGCACTAATTGGGAGTCATCTCACTAAACCTGCACAGCCATATACGTGTGATACAGATATCGAGTGTTCTACAAGCCCTGCCAGTTTTTTAATGGGACGGTGGCAGTACCCGCATCACTAGTTGGCCCGTGACGATATCACTCATACTTACTGAGTTAACGGAATATGATAGTTCCTAGCCGATGCGCGTCTGAGCCCTAATCAACATATCTATCGTTATTCAGTAACATTGCTGGTTCATCGTCGTGCTAGATTTGGATTACCCCCGGCTATTTTATTTCCCCCGTTTCCACCATGTAAATGGTATGACGTGAATCCCTAATTTGCCATATGGGAGGGCATCGATAGAGAATGCTGCAAACCCCGCAAGGGAATAATAATAATAATATACGATGGCAATAATAATCATAAATACATAAATATGTAAATCAACTACAATAAAATAAAAACTTATTCCGGAGAACAATCCGAATGAATTAGTAAATTTTATGAAAGAAGTTAAAATAGAAAAAAATACCTATAAACAAAATTTTATTTGAAATGTGCTCCGCCTGATATGCTGAATAAAATTTTTTTAAAACATTAAAAACTAACGACATTCAAATGCATGTTTTATTGCTACTTCATCTAAGTTAATGGTTCATGTTGTATATATATATATATATATATATATATATATATATATATATATATATATATATATATATATATATATATATATATATATATACAAGTTTATTAAGATAACTAAATATTAATTAAATTTTTTTAATAGACAAATCGATGGTTTTGCACCGACATTCGGTAAAAAACCCTCAATACGACAAGAAGATGATGGCAAGCGTTTACTGTTTGAATGTCGAGTTAATGCAGATCCAATGCCTACCATAACATGGTTCCACAATGGCACTATAGTCAAAGAATCCCCACGTCACAAGGTAAATATGGAAATAATTGTACTTTCATCGATTTTTTTGTGTATGATATAAGTACGTATATTATTATATATTTATTATTATAGTAATTATTTTTATTTTTATTCTTATTGTTGTTGTTATTTTTCTCAGAATCAATTAGTTAGAGCGATACTGGTGTGTTTGAAATTATTATGGATGGTAGCTGAATCTTAGCTTGCTTGCTATTTGGTAACCAAACGTTTCTTCGCAATATCCGTTATCATTTTCATCGACTTCAGTATAATTTTTAGCCAAGATATAAAATTTTTGGTAACTGGCAACCGAAAGCATATTATACGTAACCTACTTCCAAATAAAATAAATTTGCAATTAACCAGCTCAAATTTTTTACGTCACTTTTGATATGGAAAATGGTGGCGGATTGAAAAATGTAATCTTTTGATAGCTCCATTAATGGAAAACATACCAATGATTAAGAAAGCAGTTGTGGTTGAAAATCAAAGTGAAAAAATTAAGTGACATTTTGATTGCTTCTAAAGAATCCTTTAGAGCTTTTTCCTAGGATCCACTTGACAAAATTTTAATTGAAAATAGGAATTACTTTTACAAATTTGCTAAAACCGATTTGAAAATGTTTTTTTTATTAAATGAAATACGTATTTCTTTAAAAGCTTTTAATTATTAGGGCTGTTTAATTTGATGTTATTAACTTATTAATTAAAACAATGTTAAACTTGTTTTTCGTTATAAGTTTTATTTGGAGCCGTTCTAGGCAAATGCAAAAATGATACTAAGTAACTATTCAGAAATCAAATATTCTGTCAAGTGACTTTAATATGTGAAACCTATACAGTTATTTTTATATACATATGTACATATGTATTTACTATATAAAGAATGACGGTTAGTAATGAAAGGGTAATAAAATACGTGAATGCTAGTTTTATTAAAAAATTAACCATATTAATGAATTAAGAGAAAAATATTAATGGGACATCTTAACATGCCGGCCTCCTTAATATACGGTAATGTATATTCAATCTTCAATAGGGAGTGGGTAGAGCTTGGTGACAGCACGTTTATAGGTACCATGTTGAGTTTTTATTTCAGTTACTCGATGAACTCCATCATGCCCCGGTGTGGTTGAAATGACCCTGGCTAGAACCCATTTGTAAGGTTTTTTTTTCACTGCTATTTATTTATTGTATCTTCAAATTGAACTAACAATAAGTGTTCAAATCTTAAGTATAAATATAATAATTAGGTCCAACCAGTGTCGGACCTAAACTTAGTGATAGTAATTAATAATACATAAATGTGTTAAGCACAAAAATATTCAAAAAATTCCATCTGAAGTGTGGCGTATTAAGGCCGTAGTATCCCTCCTTTTTAAGCGGATGTGTCCAGGAAAGTTCAAGATGTTACGAGCAAGGGGATTAGGATGGGACTCCAGTTTTGTTAAATATTTGCCTGCATATTTTGCAATTTCTGCGGTCACAAGTGGCATATTTAAATCACGATGTAAAATTGAATTTTTCATGTACAATGGAGCCGATGTTATTAACCTTAAAATTTTGTTTTGCATACGTTGGATTCTCTCTACATTGGAAGCTGAAGCAGTGCCCCATAGCTGAATTCCGTAACACCATATGGGTTTCAAAAGCGACTTGTATATTAAAAGTTTACAATCTAGACTGAGGGTAGGATTTCTACCAATCAGCCAGTGTATCTGGGTTAATTTAAGCTTCATTTGTGTCAGCTTAGAGTCAATGTGGTGTTTCCATGTAAGCCGTCGGTCAAGATGTATACCAAGGTATTTCACCTGTGAATGTTGAGGAACAACTTGATTGTTGATTCGAATGGGGGAACAAGTGTCTCTTCGTATGGTAAATGTGACATGAACACACTTTTGTTCATTTACTTTTATTCTCCATAAGTTCAACCACAGCTCCAACAGGTTAAAATGTTCCTGAAGATATCGGGATGCCTCGTGAGGGTTTTCATGCATACTAATGCAGGCTGTATCATCGGCAAATGTAGAAGTGAGGATATTACTGCTTAAAGGCATATCACAGGTATAAATCAAATACAAAACTGGCCCCAGTATACTCCCCTGTGGCACACCGGATGAGATAGTTTCGGGCACACTCATAAAGTCTCCTTCCACAACAGTGAACTTCCGGGCAAGAATATAACTTTCCAAAAGATTTACAATGTTTATTAGCAGATATGTCTTCAATTTTAAAATTAGGCCTTCATGCCACACTTTATCAAATGCCTGACAGACATCAATAAAGAGGGAAGAACAATACTTTTTTTCTTCAAATGTTCTTCTTATGAAATGAACCAATCTATGACATTGTTCAACGGTACTATGCTTACTTCTAAAACCAAATTAATGGTCCGGTATGCACGCATTATCAGTTAGAATTGGGGACAATTTTGTCATTAGCAGCTTTTCGAAGAGCTTTGAAATTGTTGACAATAAACTTATTGGCCTATATGACTCAGACTTGGTAAGATCTTTGCCCGCCTTTGGAATCATTTTGATCATAGCAAGTTTCCAGCTGTGTGGATAATACTCCAGTCGTAAAATGCCATTAAAAATAAATAACAGGATTCTAATAGCAATACGAGGCAACTTCATCAGCATCTTGTTACTAATTCCATCAATACCCGGGGCCTTTTTTGGGTTGGTTTCAGCAATTAGTTTTTGTACATCACACATCTTAAATTTCATGGGTCGAGGGGGTAGAGCAACTACACTCGGTAAATCAACAGCACCAGTACATGTGTTTGGGGTAAATATGTATTTTAAATGCCCAGCAAATATGTTACCTTTTTCAGTATTAGTTCTCGCCCAACCTCCGATAGAAGTGCGCAGGGGTGGTTTAGACTCAACGGGTGTTTTAAGTTTTTTAGCAGCGCGCCACAAGGAGTAATTAGATGCTGGTGTGACATCGAGACCTTCCAGATAGTTCTTAAGAGAAGCAGATTTTTCAGATGCAAGCAACTCTTGGAGTCGTTTAGTGCATTCTCTAAGTCTGATTTTATGTTGGGGTGAACCCTGCTGTTGCCATTCCCTTCTAGCTCTTTCACATACGAGACGTTCAATATCCGCAGAATAAATTCTATTAAACCCAGTCTGCGGATGGGAGGTAGTGGCATGTTTAGCAGCCTGTTTAATATTCTCGGTAAGATTGGCAATGTGAAGTTCAATATCATCGGGAGTTCTAAGCCTGATGTTTTCCGTACAATGACTACTGAGATATTTTTTGAACCCCAGCAAGTTAACACGATTTATCATCTTCACATATGGGTGAGGTAATTCACTTCTTAGTGGGCTACAAATTGTAACGATCGTGGGAGTGTGATCGGAGGAGAGATCATGAGAAGCTTCAACATGAATTAAATCCCTAGATATATTTTTCATGACGCCAAAGTCTATAACATCCGGAATTTTTTGTATGTCAGTGGGCCAGTAAGTGGGCTCCCCGATGATGATATTACGAGATTTGAACAAAAATTTTCGATGCAAATATTTGTTGCTTGTAGATGGTCTTCACAAGCGTTCTCAAGAATATAGTGCTTCAATCTTGACTTTATTAGAATTGCTGATCCTCCGCATGCTCTTCCTCTCGGGTCCTTTGTATCATATAAGGTGTAGCCACTCATTTTAAATAAGCTTCTCGAAGTCAAATGAGTTTCAGATACCAACATTATATCAATATTATTCACCGTGAGGAAGTGCTCAAGTTCGTTTCTATGTTGGCGAATGCCGTTTGCGTTCCAGAAACATACTTTTAACGTGTCCACGGCTTGTTAACTAATGATTGAAGCAGTGTGTTCTGCATTCGCAGCATTTCTTGCATCATGCTAGTCATATTTGTTGTAAAGCTGCTTATAGTTTGCACCAAATTGTCAATAGTAGCTTCAAGGCGACAGAAATTAAAGCTTGGGTTTGCACTTGTTGTACTAGTTGGTGGTGACACTTTTTGAACGGGAATAGAGTTGATCTTCACAGCGTCGTCAGCATACGATACATGTGAAGTTATTGGTTGGGCCATTAGGGGATGAGTAGCGGAGTACGTATTTCTTGCTTGAGCTGGAGTTACTTTAGGCTTTTGGTTCATAGCTTGTTTAACAAAAGAGAATACAGGACATCCTCTGTAGTTAGCAGTGTGATTACCTCCACAATTACTGCTTTTTTTCCTTTTGATCCTTTGGCTTATTGCAAATAGCAGTGTTGTGTAATTCACCACACACAACACAAACAGTAGGTAGTTTACAATACGTTTTTGTATGGCCATATTCTTGACAATTATGGCACTGTACGGGTCCTGAATGCTTGTGTGGTTCTTCAACTGTGATTTTCCGGTATAACAGATATTTTAAATTATAAATTGGATGGGTCTCATTTTTCTTCAATTTTATGTCATTTGGCTCAGTTTAACACGAAATAAAGGTTGGGGGATCTTCTCCCTGTTTATAATGTTAGAGACATTTTTTACCTTAAATCCTTGGAGGGTGAGAGCATCTTTTATTTCCTCAGGAACCACATAAGAATCTATGCCCTTCAATACGATCTGTAGGCCTTTAGCACTCTTAAGCTGGAAAGTGTAGAAACTTGTTTTACTTTTCTCAAATTCTGTAACCATTTTGCGGAAGTCTTTTTCATCATATATTTGAACTTTTGTTTCATCAATGTTACTACGTTTTATTGGAACAATTTGAAATGACTTTTCACCAATGGCCGAGATTAGTTTTTTAATAAGTGTGTTTGAGTTTTTTTGTCTCAGATAGATTGGTGGTGGTTTCGAGGTTTTTTTCGAAGATTCTTCGGGTTTGTCGCTGTCATCTTGCAATATTTTAAACCGGTTTTGACGATTAGCTGAGGCGGCGTCGTAGTCCCTGGATATTTTCGGAACAGGTGAGATTTTTAATGAATTTAGGCTTCGCCCGCGCTTTACCACCGTTACATATCTGTCCATTCCGACAGGCACTTTAGGTTTTTGAATATTATCGTCCATTGTGATAACTGGGTTAAGTGATGAACACGAGCCCGGAGCGGATAATGGCGCAGACTTAAATAAAGAAGAACTAGGCAACGGTAATGTTAACGAATCACTACTTGGCATTGGAGTAAGCGAAGTTGATCGCTCGCGTAAAATTGGCTTTGCCGTTAGAAAAAGACTGTCAGCCAATTTTTTGTTTTTATTGTTTGCATTAAGAGCTTCAGAACTCACAGTAAAATAG
Organism: Germaria angustata; assembly: GCA_963681545.1. Taxonomy (NCBI): domain Eukaryota; kingdom Metazoa; phylum Arthropoda; class Insecta; order Diptera; family Tachinidae; genus Germaria; species Germaria angustata. Next base: position 10,874,155 of record OY813003.1, on the reverse strand, counting down.
GCATTTCTGCCGTTAGAACTCACTTCACAATTTTTTTGTTTTTGAGGTACTCATGCATAGTATTCCTCAGTCACTTTGTTTGTGTTTTTTTTTGTTTTTGTTGTTTCAGATTATATGAAAAATATTATTAGTGCAAATAAAGCAAATTTCACAAAAACCCGTACTTATTACGAATCAGTACTTATTACGAATATTTTTTTTGTATTGTTGTTTGTTTAGTATGTAAAAAAACTCCGCTAATACGTCTGTTCACTACGAAGGTTCACGTTTTCATCTTGTACTACGACTGAAGTGTTTGGCTTTATCGGAACGTTATTTGTGCATCATTTATGACGCTGCTGTAGCAAGTGCAAATATTCTTTCGACCATCTATTCCAAAATATTTGTTGTAGTTGCTGTAGTCGTCGAAATCGTTCTAATCGACTGCTAGTTCTGGATGTAACATTAGGTTCGGAAAATGATGTTAATGGTTGACCGATTAAAAAGTGACCTGGTGTAAGTGCCTCAAGGTCGTTGGGATCAGACGAAAGTGGTGTGAGAGGCCTCGAGTTGAGTATTGCTTCAATTTGTGCTGTAACTGTATACATCTTTTCAAACGTTAAAGTTGAACTTGCCACTGCCCGTATTAAGTGATGTTTTGCCTGTTTTACTGCGGCCTCCCACAAACCGCCAAAATGGGGAGATCTAGGTGGTATTGTGTGCCAGTCTATGCGATCTATTTGGCAAAGTTTAAGTATCTCAGCCTTGTGATTTTCGCTTTCAAACATTTTACGAAGTTCTGCTAATTCGTTTTTTGCGCCAAGAAAATTTGTGTCATTGTCAGACCAAATTGTTTTGCAAAGCCCTCTGCGGGCAACAAATCGACGAAGTGCAGCAATAAAAGCAGATGTACATAGATAGGTCGCTGACTGTCTCGATATGTACTGCCTTTGTCGTAAAACACACAAATATACAAATATATGCTTTAATCGGCGCACGGCCACGAATTTTAGAGTGGATGTACACGGGGCCACAAAAATCAATTCCAGTAGTCAGAAATACACGGCCTGTTGTCACCCTGTCTTTGGGAAGACTGCCCATTATAGGATCGTTTTTATTCGGCTTGGTGCGAAAGCATTTAATACATCGATGCACAATATTTCGGCATATATATAAACCATTTAATGGCCAATAACTTTGCCTGATTATGGCTAAAAGTGTTTGAACTCCCGCGTGCATGTGCTTAATATGATAAAAAGATACTAAGAGTTTTATTAGTTCACACTTTTTTGGTAATATAATAGGGTGCTTTGACTCATATAGCAGGTTACTAAAATGTAGACGTCCACCAACACGGATGACTTCATTGTCTAGGTAGGGTGACAAGTTTTTGATAGGGCTGGAGGTTGGACCTGACCATTTTCCAGAAGCGATTTGTATTCGGTCAGGATATAACAGCGCTGACTGTTAATTGTTAATTTAAGTCGTGCTGCATCGAGCTCTGAGACTTTGAAACGGCCAAAGTATCGCCTTTCTGCTTGAAGTCTAATGTTGCTGTAAAACCGAATACAATAACCATTGTAATGAACCACGATGTAATACTGTTGATGTCAAGTCAGTGTAATTAGGTTTTGATGCCAGGAGCACGAGCTTGTTTGGTCTTCTTTCCGGTACTTCATCATCGCTTATTTGTTGAATTTTTTATGAAAATGACTTTTGCGACGAATATTTTAAAAAATGGTAATATATTAAGTAATCTTTCTACCAATTCTACCATAAGTATTGCTGCTAAAAACTCGAGCTTAGGAATTGACAATGAGGTCGTTGGTGCAACACGCGACTTTGAGCAGATTAAGCGGGTTGTTACAATGTTTTCTTCATCTAGACATCGAATGTAGCAACACACTCCATAGGCATCTTCGGTACTGTCTGAAAAAGAATGTATTTGTATGGATTTCATTACCTTATTAGTCAGCATGTGACGGGGCACCCGGTAGTCGTTCAGTGCTTGAAGCTGTAGGATGTAGCTTTTCCAACGTGTCTCATAGTCACCTTCAAGTGTTTGATCCCAGGATATTTTAAGTTTCCATAACTGTTGCAAGAATATTTTGCCAAGAACCACCACTGGGCCGATTAGTCCTAGGGGATCAAATATTTTTCCAAGATTTGACAGCACCGAACGCTTGGTAACAATTTATGAGTTTTCAAATACAAAATGATACACAAAAGTATCCTCATTAGGTTGCCAAATAAGTCCGAGTGTTTTAACGACTTCATTTTTTCCAATTTGCAGAAATGGCTCTTTGTCTTTATCAGGAATTTGGGGTTGTTTGAGCAGTATTTTCTTAAATCAGAATGAGCTGCACTGAGCATTTGTCGAACATCTGCTAATAGTTTTGATGCTGCTACTAATGATATCATCATGATATCATCATGATATGATCGACATAAGTTTCCTTTAAAATAGCCGCTGAAGCTTGTGGGTATTTGGAGATGGAATCCTCTGCCAACTTGTTTAGACAGCGAGTAGCTAGATATGGAGCAGCTGAAGTGCCATATGTAACAGTGTTTAACTGATATATACCAATTGGTTCCGAAGAAGTTTGCCTCCATAAAATCATTTGATATTTTCTATCTTTAACGTCGACTTCAATCTGCCTATACATTTTATTTATGTCTGCAGTGAAAACGTAGCTGTATGACCGAAACCGAGTGATGACAGTAAATAAGTCTGATTGAACAGTAGGCCCCACCATAAGCATATCGTTAAGTGACAAGTTTGTGGATGTTTTTGCGGAGGCGTCAAACACAACACGAAGCTTAGTGGTTGAGCTGTCTGCCTTTAAAACGCAATGATGCGGTAAGAAATAGCAACTCTCCGGGATGTCATTACCAAGGTTGCCTATGCGAGTCATATGTTGCAGGTTTTCATACTCAGTCATAAAATCACAATATTGCCGTTTCAAGATTTCATTAGCTGACAGCCTTTTTTCTAGAGTGTAAAATCGACGTCGCGCTGATTTTAAAGAGTCACCTAGAGAAGTGTGAGGTTTTTTAAATGGCAGTTTTACAATAAAACGGCCATTTTTAGATCTCGTAACCGTTGAGTTAAAAAAGTCTTCACATAATTTTTCTTCCACGGTCAAAGGTTTTGAGCAGCTTACATGTGCTTCAACTTCCCAGAATTGTCGGATAATCGTATCTAAAGCCGCTATAGAGGGTCTATTATTTTTTTGCAATGAAAACTTACTCGTTTAGGAGATATTATTTTTCCGGTAACAATCCAGCCAAGTTCAGTCTTCTGAAGAACGGGAAATCCATTTCCCAGTCGAATTGATTCGTTGATGAAGAGGTCCAATAATATTTCCGCACCAATAAGCATGTCAACTCTCTCTGATTTGTAGAATGAGGGGTCCGCAAGTGTAAGATTTGATGGTAAATTCCAATCAGATATGTCGATGTCCGATTCGGGCTGGTACTCGCTTATACGTGGCAGTATATGAAACTCAAGTTCAGTTGAATAAGTTGTGTAGTTAGACTTAATAATTGTTAAGATGGAATGTCGAACTTTAGCGTTAATATTGCCAATGCCAGTAATTTCTGTTTGGCTAAGTTGACGTTTTATTCCCAGTTGACTCGCTAAGCGCTCGGTGATAAAATTTAATTGTGATCCCGAGTCTAGCAGTGCTCTGCAGGGAGAAGTACAGCCCCATTTATTTGTTATCTGCATTAGAGCAGTGGCCAAAAGAATTGTAGTATTTATATCAGATGCCAAGTTTATCGACTTCACTGTAGAATTTGTTGCTGCAAGAGCTGGTGGTTCGGAAGATATAAAGGTATTATTAACAGAGGCTGCTGAATGACTAATATTGTTTGGACTGGGGTGTTGAATTAATTGTCAAGCAGTTTTATTGTTACTTGATGTCGACGGCTGGGCCTTATTAAGGTAAAAGGTATTGTAATGCAATAACGTATGATGAAGACCACTGCATTCTTTACATATTTCTGCTTCGCAGGTTTGATGAGTATGACCTGTTTTAAGGCAGTTATTACACAGGTTGCGTTCGTGAATTGAATCAAAACGCTGCTTTGGAGCCAGGGTGAAAAATTTTGCGGCATCTGTAGATTAGATGGCTTGTTCCATTGCAGTAGGTGCATTTTTTCTGATAATTTGTGGTTTCAGAGACGGCAAGAGAAATTCGTAACTGCTTAATTGGAGTGTGTTTACTGGCATTTGGTGATGTGTTTGGTTGCTGACGATTTGACGATCTGTCCTCTAAGTGATTGCATCTCTTTTCAAAAAATTTTATCAGTTCCTCTAAGGTTGGAACTCGATCTGTAGCTGCTTCATCATTCCATTTTTCCAGAGTACTGTTGTCAAGCTTGGATAAAATGATTTCCACAACTATATCGTCCCACTGTGCAACTGGTCTGCTAAGAGACTTTAGTGCTCGCAAGTGAACACTGATAGTATCAACCATATCTCTCAATGCCGCCGCTGACACCCTTGTAATTGATGACAAGTTTAACAAATGTCTCACATGTTCGCGTATGATAAGTGGTTTCTTCTGATACCGATCAGTTAAAAGTTTTAAAGCCACCTCTACAGATTCAATTCTACGTAAGGTGCTATCCTTCAGTGATGATCTGAGGTAGTGGAATCGTGTAACATTATCAAGAGCACCATTATTATGCACAAGTGCTATAAATGTGTCATAATACGTGATCCACTGTGTATAGTCCCCTAAAAAGAGAGGCAAAGATATTTTTGGTAGCTTAAGTGAAGAGCTGTCCATTGACAAGTTTATGTTGTCACTAGCCCCTGCATGTCTGAGACGGTCAACCGTCGCCGATAAGGCGGGATGCAGTGTAAAATACAGTTCTTCAAATTTAGCCCGCGTGCTAGTAGATTCTTCCGTAGCCTCGTATTCCTCGATCATGGACTGTATGCTATCTACTTCGTTTACGGAGGCAGAGCTCAACTTATTAGTAACAAAATCATGGACTCGTTGTTGTTGCCCAATTATGGTTGAACGTTTAGTCTTTATTTTAGCTAATTTGGCTTCAGCCATTATTATATATGTTTTCCTTTTAAAACTTCAATTTAAAAATTGTTCACGATTGTTCTTTGACCGACTTGATCGTGTGATTTTTTCTTAGTGATTTCTTAATATGTGCAATAGTACCGCTATATCTTTTGTACGTAATTTATTTGTTTTTGCTCAAAGGTATTTAATATATAATACATACGTACATATATACATACTAGCGGACCAGGCGAACTTCGCCTCGCCCCAATTTTAAGCCTTCAGACAAACTTTAAATTTTTTCATTTGAAAAGAAAGGAATAATTTAAACAAAATTTCATACAAAAACTCGATTTTCGACTTTTCCAATTTTCCGACTTTTCCGAAGGGATTTTCCAAAATTTTCTTCCATAAAAACAACTGACAAAAAGTTTTACAGAAATCGGCCAAGCCGTTCTCATTTTATGAATTATTGGATTTTGCCACGCCCCTCCGCCCACAGACCGAAAATAAAAAATCAGACATCACAGTGTCACCCGCCCGAGTATTCTGAAGGTTCCCTGAAAATTTCGTCAAAATCGGCCCAGCCGTTTTGGAGCCATTACGTTACATACATACATCCTATTTTATATATATGGAAGATGTATGTACTCAAACCAGATTTTCGTTTAATTGTCTTTAGAAAATAATTTGTTGTTTTTTTTAATGTTCTTTCCTTTTTGCTTCGTTAGTCTATACGTATGTACATACATACTTATTTTTAATTTAGTTAATTATTTTAGTTTTTTAGTTTGCTTAAACAATTAAATTCAAATCTTGGACCACGGGTCCTGTCACGGTCGCCAATGTTTAATTTGATGTTATTAACTTATTAACTAAAACAATGTTAAACATGTTTTTCGTTATAAGTTTTATTTGGAGCCGTTCTAGGCAAATGCAAAAATGATACTAAATAACTATTCAGAAATCAAATATTCTGTCAAGTGACTTTAATATGTGAAACCTACACAGTTATTTTTATATACATATGTACATATGTATTTAGTATATAAAGAATGACGGTTAGTAATGAAAGGGTAATAAAATACGTGAATGCTAGTTTTATTAAAAAATTAACCATATTAATGAATTAAGAGAAAAATATTGATGGGACATCTTAACAAGGGCAAATAAACAACCTTACTTTGATATAAATTTTTTTCTACACAAAAAATCATAAAAAGTTTACTTTTCTTAATATAACGAAAATAACCTCCAAATCGAAAAAAGAAAGAAAATCATCTGTTAAAATCATTGGAAATGATCCAAGTTTCCACTAATTCCGAATGGTAATCTCAACATTTGTATTACCTCTTTGAAAGCTGTTTTTTTACTGGGAACACAAAGATCAAAGCAACCACTTTCAGTTTTTAGTTTAAATATATTTATTTTCGCAGATATACATATAACTTTATTTTTTGCGTATAAACGTAGTATGTGTTTTGTAAGTTATTTTATTTTATATGCTGTTTTCCATCGTGTGTCTTATATTTGTATTTCTGTTTCGATTCAAAACTAAAAACAAGTAAAGGTGAATTCACCCATTCGTACTGAACGTTCCGAATGCTCTTTTTATATGTAGTTTGTCGTCTCTATTTTTGAGAGAGAGAAAGAGAGTAAATTTAATGCGGAACATTTTTTGCTTGAATTGGTTTAATTTTAATTATCGTCCCGATCGAATTGAACTGTGCTGCCAGATACATACATTTTTTATGCAAAATTGAAATGAGCTGCCATATCATATTATATGCACATATATATGTATAATAATATACAGAGTATATTTGTAAATTTTTTATATTTATTTAACAAAATAGCTATTAGAACATGCACTCGACTTTTATTCGTTTGTATATTTTTTATTTTATAAAAATTTTTTTAATTTAAAACACAGCAAATTGCAATCATCTGCCACGGTGTTGCCTGCTTGTAAAAGTAACACACATCATTTACAGAGTTGTTCCATATGGTAGCTTTGTTTCTCCAGCCCATTTGTTCGAAGTGGGTGAATAGTTTATGAGCAAACTCTCAGTAAACTAAAATTGTCTCACAACAAAAATTTCGTTCATAACGAATGGGTGAATTCACCTTAATACTACATTTACACCTACGCAAAATCTAATGATTTCAGTTAAAATCTCGAAGAAAACCTCTGCCGTTTAGACCACTGCTTTTTGACGTATTATTGGATTTAATTTTCAGAACAAACACAGCTGACTGAAGAAAGAATAAAAATTGGCACCAAACTTTTATTTTATTTTATTAAAAAAATGGAAGACAAAAACAAGATTTTAATATATTTTAATAGATTTTAATGTATAAATATAAAAAAATGCAAATGAGGCTGGTATCGCTATGTAAGAAAAAACAGCAGCTTTTGTTAAACATAAGGTTTCAGAAAATGTTGCAATTCTATCAAATTTGATTTAAATGTTCCAAAGATGGAATGGACTCTTTCGTAATGTGACCAATGAGAAGGTGATCTACCAGAAGACCCAACTTTCCGCTTTTCATTTCTAAAATTAGAATTAAATACAAGTTAAATATTCAAGTTAAAATATTTGTTTGTCAAAACTCATACCTGTACTTGTTTGTGAAGTTATGAATCTTTACCCTTACTTCTTCGGATGTAAAATCAAACCCACTGCTTTTAATACCCTCCACCATCTCCTCAAGAATGTGTTTATTTTTTCAGTTCCCCAGTAGTTCTCCGATGGAGTCGCTCTAAAGAGTAATAAGTAGAGCTTCCTCGTTGGGATTCCAAGACTTTTTTCTTAAATGAACGTTTCCTACGAATTATATTCGTGCTACAATTGCTCGTTTTGACTTTTTCCGTTGCAAAAATCATAACTTTTGAAGTAATGGAGATATTTTAAAAATTCAAGAAGGTGATGAAGGAAAACATCTTCTGCTTGAGAACTGTATACCACTTGTGTTTCAATATGTACAGGGTGCTGCAAAAATTGCAGTCAAATTTAGAACAATTGTTTCGGTGCAAATTTTATATTTATAATTTTTATTAAAATTCTTGTTGGCGTCAAAGATTTATATTATTGAAATATTTTTAATGCTAACGACTTAGCTATAAATATTTTTTTTTGTATTTTATATAAAACCGTCTTTTTGAAATTTTAATAATGGTAAAATATTTTCATTATATGAACTTTTTACTGGTTAGTGCTATACAAAGTATTCATCTACATTGGGAGCAATATCTAATAAACTCAGCATTTCTGAACTAAAATTATTTTTTTCCAAATCCTTCCGTGATCTAACATGTCTTCGTGATGAAATGAGTGGATCTGATGAAGAAAGCAATATGTCGAAGAGACCTTTATTTTCTCTAATGCGTAAAATCTTGCAAGTGTTCGTGTATCTAAATTTTTTATAGTCTTTATTTCTGCACTCCTGGGCTTCTTCTGAAAGTTCTGCAATTGGTAAGCACTAATACTCCATTAAATTTTTTCCATGAGCTAAAATTTTATGTACCGTGGGGTGCTTTTTTTCGGGATACATTTGGGTTAAAAGTTGGGAAGTTTTTGATGCGTATTCTTCAAATTTTGATCCATTAACCTTTTCTTTACAGTTTAGTGCATTAAGAATAACGGCAAACCTTTTTATAATATTCATATCCATACCAGTAATTTGAGCAGTCATTATTAAAAAATGATTCGCCGTATGGCCATCATTTGTATTTCCATATTCATACTTTGGATAGTCTACTTTTAGTCCAAGTTTTTTAAAAAAATTCTTCTTGTATGACTTTTTTTTATCATCTGTTTTTCCTTTGGTGGTGCATTCTCGTTAAAAATTTCTCCCTCCCGTGGAATTGTATATGACATCTTCAAAATGAACTCCATGCACCTAATTCTCATCACTGGTTGAATCGTTTAAATTTTGAAAGTCTTTCTGTGCTGTTTTACAAATAGGACATTTCAAAGTTTGTAATTTCATTCAAGACTACCATCAATCATTGTAAGAAAAAATGTATTACTGACAGTAACAATTTTCCCATTCCTTATTTCAAAAACAGAAGGGATAAGTTTATCAATTTGATCTTTAATATTGGTCAGTGTAGACTTGATTACTTCTGAAGACTCCTTTGAATATTAGAACAGTATTGGACGGCAAAAATGAACTGATGATAGACGAGGATTTTTCCAGTACTCTGAGGTTTCACTTCTAAGTCTTAAAGAAACTACAGAATCCGTAAACATATTTGCATCTGTAGTTGTCATGTCATTTGCATTTATTAATTTCATGTAGGCGCTTTGACCGGGTGATCCATCGCAACCCCATTTATGGAGTAATGTAAGTTTATCCGGAAGTAGTTCTGCTTATCCATCAGGTAAACTTTGAATTAGACGTTTTGTAGTATGATCTATTAAAGATTGAAGTTTTACCTCTGCTGATGTTTCAGTTATCTGTAAGCCAATCAGAATTGCTTCTTTTTTTGCAATAGTGATTTGACTGTATGAAGGAAGTACATTAAAATTATGATGCTTTAAAGACTTTCGTAAAATAGAATATTTTTCCTTTGATAATCACAAGTCCAAAAATAATGGTAAAGCTTCTTCTAAAGTATACTTTGTAGGGGAAGTATTTGGTGGCGTAGGTATGCTCTCCTTTATCCTACTTAAACGTTGTGGGCTTGCGATCGAGACCGCCTTTGTGATGTCTGACTTTGCCTTTTCCTGCTCTTTTACGTATTTTATAGATAACGCTTCCGATAAATGATGCCTAGTTATTGAGGCGGTAGCATCCTGAATTTTCTGTTTTCTTGTATATGGTGCACAGTCTTCAAGAGATTTTTTTGGTATTCCTCTTATTTCGCCAGTAGAAGTATGAGGATATTCAACTTCTATAATACTATAGTTGTGAATTCATCTAACCAAGCAGAAGTTTTTCTCATAAAATTTTCTTTTATGCGATTAGATGCCAGCCATTTTTTCTTCAACAAATTATATAATGAATGAAGTCTAGCTTTCAGATCCTCGTTTTGTTCCGCCTCTGTGAAAATATTTAACCTTTGTCTAACAGTTAGTTTAAAAGTATCTTCCGCATTTATTTTTTATCGTATGTATTTGTCACGTAACACGTCTTATCGCTGCGCTTGCTTCTTAAAGAATAAACAAAAGATAACTAATGCATATAACTAAAAATTTTGTCGCTGAGTCTTGTTCCGAAGCTTTATGTGGTTTTGTGGAATCCAGTCATTTAAAGACTATAATTATTTAATACATACTAATTATCCCTAGGCAGGTAATTACTTAGGTACAGTCAATCATATAACACGATGCGATAAATATATTCTAAACAGGTAGCAGCTTAGGGAATCATGGAGATTAAACCAACATAACAGTATGTATTTATAATGCCCATTTGTGTCTTTAATTTGGCTAATGGATTATGGGGAGACCACCTGATACAATTTTTGCCACATCTACATATAGTATACATATAAGTACATGTTCATAAGTAAATATGTGCATATGTGCTCATAATGTGACTTTGCTGACCAAGTTGTCAAAAATACTAGTTTTTCATATTTTGAAATCTTAAGGAATTAGTGATAGTGTTGATAGTTTTTAAAATCAATTGCTTAGAATTATTTAATATTGCTTACTACCTAAAAAATTGTGAGTAGTATTGATATTTGGTGGAAAGTCTTTACGCTCTTTACGGGCGTGCCAATCTTTGCGAGCATTTGTTTTATAGTGTTGGAAGTTTTTTATTAAATGCTTTTTGAATCTTGGCGAAATCTTTATTCAGAAAAAAGTTATATCACTTTAGTTAAAAAGTCATATACATATATTCATTACACTACGTATTTTCGCCTTAATAACGAGGTTGTGATAGTTTTTTCTTTCTTGCAAGTTAACGGGCAGGATCGGGCAGCCAAATTTTTTAATATAGTTACTGTACAAGAAAGACAAAGTGTTCATAACATTACTTCCCGAAACTTCGTATCCTTTTATTAGTTCTACTCTATTTAATTCCCAAAAACTACCCAAATACAGGGCTTTTAAAGAATTCCGGCTACTAATGAAAAAAACCTTTAAAAATTTTTGTCGAATTTAAATAACAAACAAACAACATTTTTTAATAAAATCAAAAAAGTAGTAATCGGTTGTAAACTTTGTGCAAAAAATAAATTTGAAACCTAAAGTTTTTGTCCCAAATTTACTTTTTTTCACAGTCCAAAAAAATACGAACTTTGAGCGGCCACAACACCCACAATTTTCAGTCTTTTTAAAAAGGGCTTTTAACCAGTAAAATATAACCTACAATATGGTTTATCTTATTTCTCAAAATTTTGTAGTCGAATTTTTGATTTTTGCCACGCGTTTCAGAAAAATGAGCCACTGTGCTACGTATGCTATTCAAATTCATCCAAATTTTTATTGCATTTGAATACATTTTTTCCAAAACTTAAGAACTCTCAATAAAATATTTTTGAGAAATATGTTCCAACGTTCAGCTATTGCTATTTCATTTCTACTCAGGGAAAATTTCATGGCATTTCTTTATTCACGTCATGTCTCCTTTAATGTAACATAATGTGCTGACACAAAGATATCTAGTGCTGATGAGGAAAATTTTTTAAATTCACTTTCATAACGTTCATAAGTATTTTTATTTTAAATATGTAAATTTGTTGTGTTTATTGTTATTATTGTTGCTATTATGGTCATAATAATGACAATAATATAATAATATTACAATTATTACCATAATTATTGTTTTTTCTTATTATCACTATATATTTATATCTTTCCTGTGCTTTTTTTTAGATAAGTATCGATAAAGATGGTCACTCATATTTTGCAACACTTGAAGTTAGAAATGTCACGGTTGAGGACGCTGGCAAATACAAAGTGAATGGTAAAAACGAATTGGGTGAAAGTAATGCTACAATTAGCTTAAATTTCGACAGTAAGTAGAACACACACACACACATAATATATATATATATATATATATATATATATATATATATATATATATATATATACATATATATATATATATATATATATATATATATATATATATATATATATATATACAGTTTTATTGCATATTTATTTGAATATACATACGAAACTCTTCTATTTGTGTTGCATAACTTTAAAATTATATGAAATAATGTAGTTTTGCATTTGTGTATGTTGTGTATATATGTACATGTGATTCATACACATAGCTTAAAAAAGAAGTTGTCAAATTAATAGAAGTGTTGGCAGAACAGTTCAACTGTCATCGTAAATGTTTTTACGGTTGCATATACTTACATATATGAAAACTTTTAGTTCTGTTCGCCAATAATCACCCTTATCGTGGATAAAAAGCGAATATTTCTTTTCGCCTGGATTATTTCCCATTGCCAAAAGTCTAAAGTAGAATCAAACGAAATGTTGTACACTGACGTTGTCTACTGAAGTTTTTGGGAAAGGGGAGCAGAAAACTTTTAGTCCACAATCAGGCTGAACGTATTATTATTACATATTTTTGCTTTTTAATATTTTGAAATTTAACGTTTTAATAAACTGTTTCAGCTGCTTTTTTCTTGTTAATTTCTAATAATTGTTCAATTAGTTTTTCCATATGCTGCGTAAATACCTCAACACTTTCTTATTTTTATTATTATTATTATCATTATTACTGTTATTATTGTTATTATTATTATCATTATTAATAATAAAATAATTTGCATTACATCACCAAAAAAATGCTGAACCATTTGTCACATTTTTTTGAAGCAAGAAGGAAAAAGGCATTTTTAATTTAGTGCGAGAATGAGATTATGTTGACGCAACATTTGTGATTTTTATGTATTAGTATCCTTCTATTTTCAATGCTACATATACATACTTATATACAACATAAGAACTAATAAAAATATAAATATATATATATATATATATATATATATATATATATATATATATAACTTAAGATGAACACAAAACTATTTACATACATCTTAGGCGATGAAGCTCCAGTACCTGAAGACGGCATTAAACCTACATTTACCGAACGACCAGTTATACGACAAAGCGAAGATGGTGGCAATGTGACATTCGAGTGTAGATGTGTTGGTGATCCCAAGCCTGGAGTTACGTGGTACGAATTAACATTTATACACAATAAAAGCAGAAAACAATGTCAAATTGCTAACGGAAAACTTCGGTTGGCCATACATACACATTAGACCTCTTAACGCATCACTGTTATTTATTATTTTTAGAGTTGACTTGGGAATATGTGGTCAACAAAATTTTCTAGTAACCAAACTAATTTATATATTCTAACTATAATAATGAATTTAAGGACAATGATACGCTATCTACACTCCGTGAGAAATGTGAAATTACGGTTTCTAAGGAATCAGGTTTTTAAATCCGTAGTACATTTCTTCGGGACCATTAAATCTTAAAATAAGCCCAACATTTGGTGTCTCATTTCTGCAGGCATTTGTGCTGATTTAATAAACTACAATCTACACTGCTAGTTATGCAAATCAACTAACGTTCCTATTAATTATTCAACAGGATAGTTTTAATTTTTGACGTTATATTTATTTATTTATTTTTCTTTAAGTCAGTGCTTATTTACAGTTTCATTTGAAGTAAGTAGTTAAAGAAAAATAGAAAAATTGCTTGTGTCCAAATTAAATTTTTCACCACTATATTTCATGGTTAAACGTACGTGCAAGACATATTTTAAAAGGCAATTAAAATTTTTTTATTTGAAGCGAAATTCCCACTATGAAAGGAAATGCAACAATCATTTGACAACAGTCATATATGTATATATTAAAGCTTTTACTCGCCATAAAAATTATTGACCCCATTACGACTATGACCCCATCATAAATTCATTTAAATTTTGGTCCTTAAATTTTTTTGGAAAATATTTGCCAACAATTTAATAAAAAGACCTTAAAAACTTGCAAGTTACACGAATTGAAAAGCTGAACATATTTTTAAAAGCCAATCGAACACAACTGAATGTTTTCCTAGAAACCAAAGAGAAAATTTCAAATTGATTCGTTCGCACTTTTCAAAGGTATCATGTTCAAGAAGAGTTGAAAGAGGGAGGACGATACAAAATGTCGTTGACACTGGATCAGAAGTTGTACCACATGGCCTGCCTGGAAATAACGAATGTAGTATCAAGCGATCAAGGTGAATATCGTGTTAAAGCTAAAAATAAACACGGCGAGGGTGTTGCCACGATTAATTTAAATTTTGAAGGAGGTTCTAAAAAGTAAGTGTCAGGGTTGGGGGTTTCGCATACTGTGAGGAATACGAACAGTATGAAGAAAATAAATTAAAATTAAACACAATGCTAAAAACAAAAACAAACAAAAAATTAATTTAAAATAGAATTCCCGACGGCAAATCACCGCGCTTTCCTAAGAAACCCACGATACGTCAAGAAGAAGATATTCTAATAATGGAGTGCATATTAGAGGCACATCCGGTGCCAGAAATCACCTGGTATCGTGGTGACAGTAAAATTGACAATTCTTCACGGATGAAAATGTCACGCAAGGCCACATCGAAGGACAGCTATGTTTTGACTTTGGAAATACAGAATCCTACCAAAGAAGATGGTGGCAATTATCGTTGTAATGCCTTTAACATGTATGGCGAAAGCAATGCCAACATTGCGCTCAATTTCCAAGGTACATAATAATTTTTGTTCTTAAGGTGTATGAAATGAGTATGATGTAATATTATATGATATATGGTATGATTTATGGTGTGATATTTTATATAATATTATATAGCAAATGTTGTAACCAGATATGATATGGTGTTTTTTTCATAAGGAACTTTTTCCTGATTTTGATCTGCTAAATTTTTTACGGACGAAGTTCTAGTCAGAATTAAAATTCTAACAAAATGGTCCATACATATAAGGGACACTCTAATGCCCCCACATAAAAAGTTCCCACTCTCAGGTTTTGCCAAATAAATAAATAAATAAATATATATATATATATATATATATATATATATATATATATATATATATATATATATATATACATTAGATGCTAGATGATGTTTAATGTGAGTATTTAACGTTAAAGTGTTGCGGTCAAGGGCGTAGCCTGGATATGAAATAGGGTGGTGCCACGAAAATTATGATTTTTTATGATTATTACAATTTCGATCTATTTGAGGAGTAATCTGCGTGGGTCTTCTGAAAATTTTGCTAGAATTTTTTCCAAAAAATCGTTCTTCTTCTCGGTTACCAATCTTCGGTGGACGCTTAGCATACACAATACAATATACTTATTTTTTGATAATAAGTAAAATTGCATATTTTACCGTTTAAACGAGCTTCAGTCATTGTGGAGCGCAACCATGTTTTTACTTGCCTTAAAGTGCTAAATGGCCGTTCAACAGTTGCAGTAGTGTACGGCTGTGACAATGAAACTAATAACACCTTCCTTATATTTGGATAAAATAATCTCTCCATTAAATCTTCTGTCCAGTGATGAAATTAAAGAATCTATATAAGGAATGTATATAGATCGTTTCCAGTATTCAGCAGGTGATGAAAATGGGGGATTTGAACGGTGCGTTTGACGAGAGACTATCCTTGGAACAGACATCTCTATTCCCAAATTGACTGTGTTTTCTTGCATAGAAAACTGCAATCCGTCCACAATACCCTGTGCATTTTTTAATAATTTTATATTGTATGCATGTAAAAAAAATTATTATAGAATTAGGTGGGTGCCACGGCCCTCTAGGCCCATACCTAGCTACGCCCATGGTTGCGGTTGGTCCTAATCGTTGATTTAGGCTGTTGGGCGTGTTTGTCCTTGAAATAATATAAACAATTAGAGCTTTTGCAAACTGCATAGAAAAAAATCAAAAAATGTTTGTTGTGGCTTTAGCTCTTCATATGCCGACATTTCGTTGGTTGCTAAAACCAAATCGTCAGTGAAGTTTAAGCAGTTTGAAAACGTTGTAACGATTAGTTGGGGAGAATATCCCAAATAATAAATTTCAATATTAAGTATTTAGAATAAAAATTTTATTTTTGCCTAACTGAATACAATCATTAACGGTTAACGGGCGTTTAATTGTATGGGTATTGAGAGAAAAATAAAATAGGCTCACGTTGAGTAAATTGTTTGTTGTGTTGTTTGTATAGAAAGATTCTAAGCCTACTATGATCATGTATCTGTTATAATTCCTATGCAATATTGAATTCTCATATTGTGTTTGATTTATGTGGCATAAACATCCGAAGTTGAATGAAATGTCGGCATATGAAGAGCTAAAGCCACAACAAACATTTTTGATTTTTTCTATGCATTTTGCAAAAGCTCTAATTGTTTCTAACGATTAGTTGGGGAGAATATCCCAAATAATAAATTTCAATATTAGGTATTTAAATTTTTATTGAAAAAATTGTAACACGTCCACTTTTGATAATAAACTCTTGATTATTTGTAAAAAAAGTTATTACATATTATTTATTAATAAGGCAGTTAATGTTTTTAGAAAAAATGTTTAGCCTTATGTTTCTTTATACACACATATGTAAAGAGTAAAGTGACTTTAGTTTCGGTGCGAATCGATATAGCTACAATTTTACAGCAATAAAACGCTTTTTCTTACCCTACAATTAAACATGCGGTAACAATGGCCTTTCTTCACCTGATGTGTACGAAAACAAGACTTCTTTTTTTTATTTGTAGATACTTTAATGTAGAATCTAAAGGTGAATTCACCCATTCGTTCTGAACGTTCCGAACGATTTTTTTTTATATGTAGTTAGTTTGACGTCTCTATTCTGAGAAAGAGAGTAAATTTAATGCGGAACAACAACAAAAATTTCGTTCGGAACGAATGGGTGAATTCACCTTAAGTTGTAGATTCACACAGACAAATATCTGTAGGATTGAATTGCTGAGATAACTCAGCAATTGTTCTCAGAGAACAAGAAGTTCTCTGAGAATAAGCTCTCTTTTAAATTTTATAAATAGCAAGAGAGATAGCAGTACAGCAGGGATCGGCAAAAATACATATAAACATTTTGTTTGCGCTCAAATACACATAAAGAATCAGTGTTGCCAGATCTGAAATTTTCATGTCATACCTAAATTTGAAATCTTAAATCTCCATTCCCTCATAAAATTTTTTTTCATAAGAACTAGTATTTCCTCAGGTTAATTTCATATGAATTTCTGGAGATCTCACATTTTGCATATGGCAACGCTAATTTCTAACAACAAGCGTAACATATCCATCGTGTTTTAGTGCTCGAGTAAGACTGATTTATGATTTTTATTTCTCTGCAATACGTGTGCACATGTACACGATAAAAGAGCGTAAGGGTGCGTACAGAGTGGCCGCTTGTTGCCGAGCCGAGCTGACTGACGCTTATTGCGAGAGCCAATGCGAGAAAACTAGTAATATACAAATTAGTCAAATAAGAGCGAACAGGTCAGAGTAGGCGCCGAGCTGGTCAGAGCGCAAAGCTGATTGAGTGCGAGAAAACAGCATTTGCGCGGCGCCCTTGTTTTGCGGATCCCTGCAGTACAGCCATCGAAAAATTTACATCTGACAGTACAATGTATAGCAGTGCAACATCTTTATATATTTATAGTTTTTGCTTCGCCTTTAATGATAAGCTTTCGTCCAATTTATCAAAAAAAGTTCGTTAATAATTTTTTTGCTTTATGAAAAAATAATAGTGGTAATAAAAAATATTCCAAAAAAAACCAAATAGGTAGACCTCTATTCTTTGCTAGTTGTTTTTTACTTTCCTTAATTTTGAGCCGAAAGTAATTGGCACTTGCCTGCTTCTTTCCAAACTCGACGTTTTTCCTGCTCTAAAATTATTGAAAATCGGTTCTGATGCGCCAATTATTATTATATAAATCTTTTAATGCCATTCGTAAATCAACAATTTGCTACTCGTAATGAGTATTGAGTTTTGTAAACTGTCCTTTAATATACTAACAATTCGTCACACTTTGATGTCGTGGAAAAATATAAGCAAGACTAGCTGACCCGGGCAAACGTTGTTTTGCCTTAAAATTTGCACTAACATAGCAATTATTGTTCAAATACCGGTATCGGGCTAATTAACCCCACTACACGTTGATTAAGGACCCAACGCCTTCAGCAAAACGCAGCATAGGCTTATTGCGCTAATCTCTATTGGGCAAAACACAAAAAACGAAATATTGGGCCATCTGTCGGACGAACTTCAAACTACACGGAAACACTCCTCACGTCCCATAGAACATGTATATAAAGTTTGGTCAAAATCGGTGCAGTAGTTCTTGAGTTACGGTGCAAAAACACACACAAAAAACTAAATACTGCGCCATCTGTTGGACGAACTTCAAACTACACAGAAACACTCCTCACGGCCCATAGAGCATGCATATAAAATCTGACCCCGTCCGCGTTGCTGGCCCTAAAAGTTATATTACTATACGATTTAAATTGAGCGTGTAACGAAATTTACGGCCTTTAAATAAAAATCCATGGAATACCTATCATAAAGTTTTGGAGTCCATACGTTACATATACATATATATACAGTCGAATCCGCTTTAGCGCAACACGCTTTACTGAAAAAATCGGATTACTGAAAGCGATACAAATCCCCGCACTGATTTTAAACACAGCTAGTCTTATTCACTTCGCTTTAGCGAAACATCGCTATACTGAAAATATCGTATTACTGAAAACCAAAAGCAAGCCCACAACTACGTTTTGTACGAAACTTACTTCGCTTTAGTGAAAAAATAAACAATGACAAATTTATTTATTAGAAATCGATTGCATAAAAATTTAAAAAAAAATTTGACTCAAAGTCAAATTCAAAGTTATTTTAAAAGCAATGCATAATTTTGATTATTAACTGTTATGTTAAATACATACTTAATGCATTGCATTCTGAGACTGAATTCTTATTAATTTATGTTTTTTTTTAATAGCATGCATACAAATGTAAATACTCAATGCATTGTGAAACTCAATTATGTTAATTTATATTTTAAACTTTTATTTTTTGTTTAAAAAATAATTAAAAAATATGAATATTTTTTTATGAATAATTTTTTAATAAAATTTTTATGACGTAAAAAAAATATACAGATTTGATATAAAAAATATTGTTTTACAAATTTTAAGCAGTACGCTTAACTGTAACAAATTTCAGTAATCCGAACTACGTTTTAGGGAAAAAATCGGATAACTGAAAAGAAAATTGGGTTTTGGCTGTTTTCAGTAAAGCGGAGTCGACTTTATATATATATATATATATATATATATATATATATATATATATATATATATATATATATCCTGTTTTATATGTATAGATCTTTAACTTATTGTACAATGTTGTACCTTAGTAAGCGCGGAATATCTTGTGTTATCGAACGATGTAAATATTTTGTAAATAAACCGAAAACTCGGATTTTTTAATGCAACATTTCGAAAGTTTTAAAATTTTGATATTGAATCATTATTAACATAGATTTTTTGTAAATATCGTCGGAACTACATAACCGATTTAAGAGTTTGATATCTCGTTTTAAAGAACATGACAACGGCTTTCCAAAAGAAAGTAAAGTAAAATAAAAAAGCACAAAAATGTCATTGGTGGTGCAATATGAAAATTGGATTTTGCCGCACCCTTCCGCCCACAGAGCGAAAAAATCAGACTTCACAGTGTCACCCGGCCGAGTATTTTGAAGGTTCCCTAAAAATTTCGTCAAAATCGGCCCGGCCGTTTTGGAGCCATTACGTTACATACATACATACATACATACATACATACTTCCTATTTTATATATAGATATAATTTTTTTTGTAAGATTTCGCGAAAAAATGTTAACTGAAGAAATTCCGTTTGAATTCTTATAGACTAATTTGGGAACCTACAACTACGCTTTGCCAGTTTGGCATTATGTCAACAAAAAAGTATGATTCACAAATCTGCCTAAAATATGAGCGAAAAGGAATTTTATCTGAATTAGATTTTAGCTCTAAAGGATTATTAGAATCTGTTTCATGTTAGAAAAAGATGTTAATTATTGTACAAGATAGATAGTAGTGCGATTTGGTAATTTCATTTAAAGACTGATGAGTTGATTAAAGAATTCAACAGCAAAATTTGAGATGTTACTACTCAGTAAAATTTTCAAAAATATACACTGGCTCTATCTTAACCCCCATAGTTTTTGTGACGTGTCAATGAAGTGGTTAACGTTAGGTTTTCATTGGAAGCAGCTGGAAGCATATACATATGAACATACATTACCAACAGCGCAAGTTGTTGTTTTACAACAATATACAATATTATAACAGATGCAATTATTTGCATATACAACATTATTTTTTTATGGATCATAATTAAAGAAATTCAGATACAAAATATTGTATACACTGTTTTGCGACACAAATTTTTAGTTTTTTCTGCTCGTGCCACTTACAATAAAATTATAACAGAGGTTACAACGAGAAGTTAGCCCTTTTTTATATTATGGAAATTTCAGAACAGATAGAGAAGGTTTGCTGAAGAGGGGACTAAGATGTAGAGTGTGCAATACACGACTATCTGTCCTGCGCATTGTTTGTTTCTTTTTAATAGTTTTCGCAATTTTCATGATATGTTGCTTTATATAATTTTTTCACTACTTCGTCACCTTCGTCAATTTTATACACTGTAATAATTTTCCATTTTTTAATCAAATTAAATTCTGTTATGCTTATTTTCACTCTATTTTTGTTTGTTTTAAATGTTTTTGTCAATTAAAATGTTCTTACACTTCAAGTAAACTGAATTTCAAAAAGTTTCTGTCTAAATTAATTTCCCAAGCGTAAAATCTTAGGCTAGATGAAAAAAGATTGAAAAATATGTCGTCTACTAGAATTCGTATTGTAAATTTGGACTTACAATTTGCGCTTTTCTTTTATTGAACTAGAGATGCTCCCTGATACCATAGTAGTTGATAACAAGAGGTTAGTGACTGGCACAATTGTTAGTACGAACCACAGTAGTATTCTATAAAATTAGCTTTTGTTAAACCTTTAAAAGTTACTCAATCGCACTGAAATTTAAAATGTTTTTTTTTGACGGGCGAGGTAGGGTTGAAATTGCCTTCGCACTTACAGTGACCGTCGTCGACTGCGTTGTGTGGTGTTGTCCACTAAAAAACTCCCTCCTCCGTTTCTGGTGGGATGCCTTCCCGGGACTGTTTTCTACATTACTTCGGAAAGGCCCAGAAACATCATCCTCCTAAGAAGGACTTTGCTCGTAACACCCACGTGTGGGTCCGTCATTTTCATGCTGCTGGCTCATTCTTGCTAAGTCTCCGTTGATGGGGACTCATTTGGCCGTGCATCGAGGTCTCTTTTCTTTCTTCTTAAGACATACTCGATGTAGTTACTCACAGCATTCCATGTGTTTTTGCATTCGAGCATTCTGTCAACTATGTTGGCAGGGGCGAAAACGCCAATCTGCTCGCTTAATGCGATTCGCTCAGTATTCCATCTGATGCAGTTGAAAAAAGTATGTTCTGCATCGTCGTTTGTTGCATCGCAGTAGATGCAACTGGATTTACCTGTTTTGCCCATACGATGTAGACACTCCTGGAAGTATCCATGACTTGAAAGGAACTGGGTCAGGAAGTAGTTAATCTCCCCAAATTTCCTTTGAGTCCACTTTTCTATGTTAGGAATGAGCCTTTTCGTCCATCTACAGGACTGTTCTGCGTTCCATCTGTTTTGCCATCGTTGGATGGTTCCAGATCTAATATTAACTTCCGCCCCCCTAGAGTCCCATGCCTCTTTCCGTTCGCGCGCCAGGAGATCAACCGGAATCTCACCACTTATTACGAAGACCGCCGCGCCTGAAACTGTACGGTAGGCTGAGGCGATTCTGAGTGCCGCTGTGCGTTGGACTTCTTCTAGAGCCTTACGCTTAGACTTCGCTCTCAGTGCATTGCCCCAAATTTCGCTGCCATATAGCAGTATAGAATTTGTCGTTGTCATAATCAGCTTCCTCTTGCTCTGTGTGGGCCCGCCAATGTTTGCCATTAGCCTGCTCAACATGCCTGAAACTTTTGCTGCCTTTGCAGCCGCATGTTTTATCTGGTCCCAATAAGTGAGCCTACTGTCGATTTTTACGCCCAGATATTTTATCGCCCTTTTCGTCACCAGGAGCATGTCATCTATTTGCATGCTAATTTCTAGTGGCATATGCCCTCGCGTCATCATGATTAATTCAGTTTTGTTCACAGCAAGTTCGAGCCCATGGTCCTCGAGCCATGCTCGAGTCCTTATCATTACCTGATTCAATTTTCTTTTAGCGTCGTCCACGTCCCGTGCCGAAATGACCGCCGCTATGTCGTCCGCGTACCCCACAAGGTGTGTGTCTTCTGGCATATCTATTCCTAATATCTCGTCATAGCTTAGATTCCAGAGGTCAGGACCCAGGACGGACCCCTGGGCTGCCCCCGATGTAATCGTTCTAACCATCTGGCCGTCTGGTGTGTCGTATATAAGTTTATGGTCCCTAAGATAGCTCTGGAGAATTCTCATATGATATCTAGGTATGCGGAATCTTTCCCGCAATGCCTTAATAACATTTGTCCATCGTAAGCTATTAAAAGCGTTGCGTACATCAAGTGTAACTAGGACGATTATACGTTTCGGATAGGAGCGTCCGTTCTGTGCATTTTCGAAACTTCTCACTACATCCTCAATGGCACCAAGAGTCGATCTTCCGGGTAGAAAGCCGTGCTGCCTCTCCGATAGTCCTCCGGCTGCCTCGATGGATTCTGCTAATCTGCGTTGCAGAAGCTTCTCCAAGAGTTTGCCGGTGCTATCTAGCATGCATAGAAGTCGGTAAGCTAATGGTTGCGTTGGATCGCCTCTTCCCTTGCTAATCAGCATGAGCTTTTGTCTTTTCCACTCTTTGGGAAAAGTGCCTTGAGCTATACAAGCATTATACACTTCAAGCAGAGCTTGTGGCCGGTTTTCGGCCAAAACTATGAGTGTTTCCGCTGGTATTCCATCAGGCCCGGTGGCTTTACCCTTCTTAAGGCTTCTAGCCGCGGTTTTTAGCTCTTCTTCAGTGAAGGGCGTGTGCATCCCATCCGTAAGGGTTTCGTGTTCATCATGCGATGGAGGGTGCATGGGGAACAAGTTATCGACGATGTAGTTGATATCCTCGTTCCCTATGTGCAAAGCAGTATGGTTCGCGTTTAGCTTCCTCGTAACGATCTTGTAGCCGAGTCCCCAGGGGTTGCTGTTCAGATCATTCCGGAGTTCTTCCCATTTCGACTTCTTGCTTCTAATAATCGCCCATTTCAATACTTTTCGGCTTTGTCTGAATTCTTCGGCCACCATGGATGCCTCGCCATTTCGCCTGGCTCTGGTGTATCTTCTTCTGTTACGAAGGCAGGTTCGTCTGAGCTCAGCTATTTCTGGCGTCCACCAGTACGCAGCCTGTCTTCTAGACTGCTGCGTTACACGTGGCATGGATGCCTCGCAGCTTTGAGCTATGCGCTGCCTCAAATTTAAAATGTAAGAAATACAGATTCTCCTTCAATGTCTTGAGAGAAAGGGACATGTATTAAGATTTATATTATTGTTAATTACTACCATTTTTTTGTACTTTTTGTTTTAATATATATATCTTACCGATAAAAGAGCTTAAGGTCTTTTTATAAAAAATAAATAAATTTATTTTAATCAGTATTTCGACGCGTTGTTTTAAAGCATGACTTTAAAGCGGCGAAGAATATGAAAGTTATTTAATATAGGATCTGCAGTTTATATTTTTTTCTACATTTTTGTTTTTGTAAATGAGAAATTGTTTAAAATTAATGAACTATAGTTTTGTATGATCGTCTTTTTTAAAAATTATGTATAGAGTAGAACTATTGATTTGCCTACATTTCATACGATCTATAAGAGATTTCATAAAATGTTCGGATGAAGCGCATGTATTAATAACTTTCTGGAGATTATTTTGTTTTAACTAGGATTTTCAGAGACATTTGCTTCCCTTTGTATTTCCTTAAAAAACAAATGTTTTCATTATTGTGCTTTTCATTGCAATATCAAAATCAATCAGTTTTAAATATTTCTTTTGCGTTTTGAAACAGCTTCTTTCTTTTATTTAATAAACATTAATATTTTTTCATCATCGATTAAAAAAAGTAGTAATTCAAATTTAATATAATTTGCTCAGGCGCGAACGATGCAAATGGATTTGCACCATCATTCATTGAAAAACCACGAATTATACCAAACGACTCTGGTACACTAATTACGATGAAGTGCCGATGTAAGGCCAAACCCGAACCGACTGTTACTTGGTACAGAGGGCAAGAAGTGGTCAACAAATCGAAAAAGATTAAAATTAAAACGACTGTAACTGCCGAAGACACCTATGAGTTGACCCTGGAGATCAAGGTAAATAATAATAATAAAAAATTAATATATATATATATATATATATATATATATATATATATATATATATATATATATATATATATATTTAAACTACGTTTATTTTTACAAAAAAACTACTTATTTATTCAACAAAGTATTACATGCTCGTACGTCCAAGTACAAGTAGTAAACAGCTTCCCAAGAAAGTTTTCTGACACATAATATCCCGCAAAAGCTTTCGAAAAAATTAGATGGCACGAGATATCGATATCATGAGTAACTTCTCTAATAATATGTCAAAGATTTTACGGCAGTACCTGACATAAACTTAACCTGACGGTGCTCTTCGCACTGGGTGAATAAAGCCGTTCACCACCGTCCCCGTCATCCCTTCCCGAGGCACATACAGGGAGCGGTTCTACATGTGCCCCTAATAGGGACCACATGGTAGCAAATTCTCTACAGGCTGCAGAACCATGTACAGACACCTTGCTAGAGTGCTGGAGCTATCTAACCTCTTACTACCCCAATGGCCCAGCAGCAAAATATTACCCCTATCTTAACAGGGCTTCACCAACCGCAACGATCAGGGCAGCTCTGTCGAATAGCAACAGCACCTAGAGATATATGGCCTGAAGAGAGCATCTACAATCGGTCACTAGCACCATATTGCAGACACATTCATCCGACCTATAACTCTTCCCGCGTATTTTTGGGTTTTAACCACAGCCACCACGTGATCCCCGAAGGGGCCTCACCAATAACCAGTCTAGGACAAGTCCTAGGGGCTACTGGTTCCCGTGGCACGAGATGGGACTCTGGTCGGCCTTGTATTAAAAACACCTCCGATTTTAGGTATCATGCAAACCTGAGGTATCGGTAGCACCTCTACCCAGACAAGCATAGGCAAAGCTACTACCTTAAATTACTTATATGCACGCCCTTTGCCCTGTTATTTCAGGGATTGTGTAGTAACATATTAAGTTCAAGGGGTAATTGGCCAAAGGTCAAGGTCTGGAAAGACCATATTACCCACTTACCGGACGAGCGGGCGAACCCACTTTTACCTTTAATTTACTTGCATGCGCGCCCGTTACCCTCTTAATTCAGGGATTGGGTAGCAACATACAAGTTTTTAGGGGTTATCAGCAAAAAGGCCTAGGTCCGGAAACCTGATAACCCTTTACCCCAGGAAGCACAACATCAAGTCCACTCCACAATAACAAGATGTAACCGTGCCCCCCGGGGGGAGTAACTTCTCTAATGACGATTTGATGATTTCCAAGATAATTTTCTTCGCTTCCACAACATTTTCGTAACCTAACGACGGCCTGCATGGCTTCCGCAGCCGCCGCTCTACTGGTGACCTCCTAGCACTCCTTTTGGGGAAATGAAGTCATTCTGTTCACCATTTTGACGAAAGTAATATGGTGGCTCTAGATATTTCCAGGGCATTTGACAGAGTCTGGCATGGGATTCTTCTGTTTTGCTTGTGGTAATGGCTCAGTTTATATTGAGCTCCCTCAGGTATTGCACTGTACGAGTGTTTATAGATGGGATCTCATCGGACGAGTGCAAGATAAATTTTGAGGCGCTAGAAGGTTCCGTTCGCCTTCCTTCAATCTTCATAATTTTTCTTTGTGACCTTCTATGTCAATCTTTTGCAGATGCTAGCAGCAATAGATATTCATATTCTTTCGAAAAAGGCAAGCCTATTTGAGATTGGGGCGATGAGGCAAAATATGGATTATAGGCTTAATTATGATTGTATAACAACCGCTGGATTGGGGTCATACGAATCGAAAATGTTGCTTCAAAAATGCTGCTCCATTTG
This sequence comes from Germaria angustata, assembly GCA_963681545.1. Lineage (NCBI taxonomy): Eukaryota > Metazoa > Arthropoda > Insecta > Diptera > Tachinidae > Germaria > Germaria angustata. Next base: position 10,847,813 of record OY813003.1, on the reverse strand, counting down.
TTTAGTGAGTGATATAAATATTGGGGAATCAGAAAGTCTTGATGTGCTTGGCATGGAAGCTCATGAACAGAGTATATATTTCGTGTAGCTCCATAAGCATTCATGTGCTTTTAGAAGGTGCAAGATATACTTCAGTCCTTCTAATCTTCTTTCTATTCATACCACGTACATCCGACAGCAAACGAAATAAAAATCTCGTGTATAAGGCAATGCTTCAAAGTCTTTTTTCAAGCTACTCGACCGAGTACAGAAGACGGCGAAGGAAATCATCGGTGACAGTAATGTAGCCAAATATCTTGACTCACAGGAGCGTCGACGCAATGTGCGATGTTTTATCGTTATTACAATGAAATATGTTCTAATGAAGTCAGGGAATTTGTTCCCAAAACGCTCATATCCATTTGTGATGGATATACTAGTGAATCGTACCATGCTTTACAGAGAAAGTTCGTTTTCTTGTTGAACGGCACGTACGTGGAACGAGCTCAATGCCGAGGTCTTTCATGTCATCCGCAGCGTGAAGAGGTTCATGTCAAATTTCTACAAACACTACATACTCATTCTTTCTTTTCATAAATTTTTTTCTTAGTACCAGCGCAATGCACTGCATAAGTAGGGGTCATCCGCTGGATACTGATCCAATTAAAAAAAGCTGCTGGACTGCTGGCACGTTTAGATTGGTATTTTCTTCACCTTCTGGAAAGAGATTTCTCATTTTACTCCAAGCCTCACCCACTGTGTGTCTACTGCTAAGATCTTAAATGTTATTGAAAACTTCATTCTATTTTTTACACAAATGTTTATCTAAATTTTTTGATCCATTATATATACAATAGAAAATTGCCGGTTCCACATAAGCACTTCTAGTTTTTATGACTATGACAAATAAAAATATAATGATATATAAATTAAACTAATAGCATATATAAGGGTCGAGTGTTCCTCATAATATATCTTGCGAAATTCTGAAACTCAGCTGATTTTTTGAACACGAGTCATATATCGTCATTTGAACCCGAATTTTTAGATGGTTTTCGCATTTATCTTCTTTAATAAAGTTTGTTTTCAATAGTAGAGAGCAAAAATTTTTGTAATGATTGAATTTATTTTTTTTTTCTGGTTGTTAGGTTGCTCTTTAGCATTTTAAGGGACGTCAAATGAAAGCTCAATTTAAAATCTTTTGGTTATTTTGCGAAAGATGTATGGTAAAATCATGCGAAAATTTTCATCATTCAAACTTAAATAAACTCTATAGTGATTTGAAAGCTCTCTGATTCCATAACTTCCACTTCTTCTATCTCACTATCTATTTCTTTCTAATTACCCTTGAGTTAGCTCTTAATGACATAGTTACTTATCTATCTGTTCTATTGTATTCTGTTATTCCTTGTCTTCTTCTAATATTATTGTTATCTTATTGTCTTATGATTATATTTTCATATAGGACCCCGGCGCAGCTGATGGTGGCACATATAGATGTAACGTTCAAAATGAATATGGCGAGTCAAATGCCAATCTAAACTTAAATATCGAAGCGGAGCCAGAGCCCGAAGGCGAAGGACCGACGTTTGTTGAAAAGCCACGTATTGTTTCCGAGAACAATGGAAAACTTGTCATTATGGAATGTAAGGTTAAGGCTGATCCAAAACCAGATATCACATGGTATCGCAATGGCGAAGTGGTCAAAGAGAGCAACAAATTGAAAATGTCAATAGAACAGCGTGGTGACCAGTATTATATTAAATTAGAACTCATAGACCCACAACTAGAAGATTCCGGCCTATACAAATGTAATATTAGGAACATTCTGGGAGAACTCAATGCAAATTTAACACTCAACATTGAGAGTGAGTTGAATATTTATTTAGAATCTATTGAATAATTTTATTTTATAAGTTAATTATATAAGTAGTTCATTAATTTTAGCTAAGATTTTGGATAATAAACAAAAATAAATTTATTTTCCTTTTAGTTGTGCCCGTTATCAAAGATAAGCCTAGGATCATTAAAATTATTAAAAAGCGAACTGTGGTCATTGAGTGTATGGTGGCTTCCAAATTTGAGCCGAAATGCACCTGGTTTAAGGAGACAAATGAAGTTAGAGAAAGCAACCGTCATGTGTATGTGGTAGAAAAGACCAAGGAAGGCGAGTTCGCTTGTAAATTGGAAATTAATGAGATCGAAGATATTGATAAGGGTGCTTACAAATTAGTCGCTAGCAATGAGAAGGGTGAGGCCGTGTCTCAGATTGTCCACCTAGTTGACATACCCGAGGAGGAACGCAAACCCATAAAACCCGAAATAGTACGGAAGCTGATCGATCAAAAAGTAGTCGAAGGCAAAACTTTTGAATTGTTGATTAGTCTGAAGCAATCGGATCGTAAATGCAAAATCGATTGGTACAAAGGCTCAACTCAGGTCAAAGAGTCCAAAGAGATCACAACAACATTTGATGGTACAACAGCTCGTTTAACGCTGAGCTCAGCGCGCATTGAGCACAGCTCCACCTACAGAGTAGTCGTTAGCAATGAGGTGGGACGAGATGAGTCCACCTGCAAGATAGTCATCGAAAAGAAGGAAGAGAAGAAAAAGCAGGAAGAAGAGGCGGCTGAAGTTAAACGCAAGGTAATTAAAAATGAAAAAGAACAGAAGACGCAAGAAGAGGACGAGTTGAAGGAACAGGTAGGGATAGTTAAACGAAAACAGAAAAAACTAGAAGAGGTAGAAAAACAAGAACAGCTAGAAGAAATTACTGCCGCTGTCGTTAGTCAACATCAGATCAAAAAAGAACAGATACAAGAACAGGTTGTGCAAGTTGCTCAGCAGCAAACTGAAAAGCTTGAGGTCATAGTATCAGAGCAGCAAAGAAGGTTTTCCTTTAGTTTGGAACAATCAACCGAACAACAAAAAGCTACTGTGGTACAAGTGAAGCAACAAGAGCAAAAACAAGTACAAAAAATTCAGCAAATTAAAAAAGAAGAGGAACAATCTGCTGTACAGACCAAAGAGCAACAGCAACGAAAAAAATCGGTAGTAAAAAAAGAGGAAAAGCAAATTGAGGAAAGAGTTACTGTTGTTGCTCTTAAGCAACAGCAACAGCAGGAATCTGCAACGGTTAGTCTAGTTTCCGCCACTATTTCTCAAACTTCTGATGCTAATACTAAAAGCCAAAAATCTTTGTCACCTGAAGTAACCATTTACGAGTTGCCAAAGTTTAAGCCATTACAGTCCAAACGTAGGTTATCACGCGAATTGGAGACACAAGAGTCTAAGACTATATTCAACGTACAATTGAAACCTACGCAGCCATTGCAAGGAGATGAGGTTCGAATAATCTTCTTGCATGTATAAAGAGACATTTATAACTGGCAAAAATCCATTCGCCTACAATTTAAACATCTCTTTTCTTGTCTAATTTCCTCGTGATTCTAAATTATTACTTTGGTTCTCTTTCTTAATTTCTCTAATTTTCAGAAGTTTCTTCCGGGACATTATATCTCTCATTATTTCACGCATACATACCCAAACGCAAATCAGTCAGTATCGCATGAGCATTTTTTGCTTGATTTACACCAACAAAAATTTGTACACGAAAAATATGGGAACGTTGTTTCGCATTGCGAGAAAAAGAATTTGTAAATTACCCATACAATTGTAAAATATAGTAGTATAAGTTGCTGACCACTGATATACATATACATATGTGAGCCCATATCTCTAATTTGCTCAAATAATATTATATTTGAAATAAATGTTTGTTTAACGCAGAACAAACCTAAAATTGTGAGCTCATTCTCTACTCAATTTAAAAACAAAATAACATTTTACTCTCCAAGGACACACTGCGTAACATCTTCGTAATCTAATTGGACAATATTCAATATTCTCATTTGCGCACATTGGTCAAATAGTTATATATTCGAAAAGTATATGACCCATGTTACCAAACGCTAAGCTTTGTATTACAAGAGAGTAATAAAATAGATGCAATTCTTTTTAAACTTCGATTTCTAGTAGCACTAAAAAAAACTTATCGTTATTTAATATGACATTATTTTCTGTACTAGAAGCTCTATTCCTAATGTCTTGAATTTAGCTTATAGTTCACTCAAAGGCACTACGGATATAATTGTAAATGTAAACGCTTGTTAAAGTCATTTGGATATGTGAAAAAATTGTTTTTCAGCATCAAAATATCTTAGGAGTTCCTTAGAAGTTCTTTTTATTGAGTCTCAGAGTTACTCTTTATATATGTATGTATATTAGGTTAGCACTGCTGCAAAATAATGTTTCCAAGTTCGAGTCCAAGTCCAGCCGACTAAAATATCAATAAAAAGGTTCAAATGTATGAATAAAATTTAGTTGTATTAAAGTTGATTTTCACATACGTTACCAGTATATATGTATTATATACTGTGGGATAAATCACGTTTTTGAAGAAAAAATCTAAAAAATCTTTTTTTCATATCGTCTTAAACATGATTTCGGGTCAAGTCAATTGGTTCCAAAAAAAAGAAACCATCTTGCAATGACAAGCCTTCACTAAAAACATAGGAAAAGATAAGAGATTTCTTTAATTCCGCATCAAAGGTTGTGCATCTTATTTACTTCCTTGGAAGTACTTTTCTTTCAGGATATAATAAGCGTCTCCAACTAGTCGAATTCCTTAGTTCGTCGAAGATTGTTGGATGAATCTGGCGTGTTTCTATGTAGATTAGGTTAGTTCGTACAGGTTAGTACAAGACATAACCTGTACAGTTGAGTCCTGTTAGGTCATTTTGTGTTACCAGGCCAGAGGAATATGCCAATGGGACACATACTCCTAGCCTATGTCCTCTCAATATGACGCTTTACATCTCTAATACCATAGCGGATACATCTGTCAGATTCGAGATCGCGCAGGTGTTTCCATGTAACTAGTACGGATTGGATAACGTTATATTTTGTTTGTTTTTAAAACTGCTTCTCTCCGCGTCAACATTGTATTTCTTAATTTTTTCCCCTCTTCAGATGTGATAGTCTTAAATATCCTGAATTGTTTCTTTCAAACTATCTAGAGAACGTTATAGGTTTTTTCGCAACTTTCTTTTGGAAATTCGGTCTCGTTTGCTACGTTATTGCTAAAGCTATGTTAAAATACTTTTTGTTGAAAATTTTCTGAGTTATTCCAAAAAAAGAAAAACGTTTGACACTTACTATAGTAAAGGTTTCACACTTTTAAAGACGCCTTGATATTTTGTTTTCAATACTGCCATGCACATTCTCTCACCCTCTGCCTCCCTCATTCACCATCCTTTTGTTTCTTTCTCTGTCTTGGTTGACCTTATATCTCTCTCAGATAGTCTATATTTCTCTATGTCTCCCATTCAAATTGTTTGGTTTATAAGGCTGAAACTAATCTTAAATGGCAAACCAAAATTTTGGTTGTTAATTTTTTTTTAAATTCCAATAACTTGCAGTAAAATGCAAAACGCATAAGGACCCGTATCCGTTGCATGAACTGCTTTGTATACAATTTATCAACTACGATAAACACATCAGATACACACATCCTCATATATTCTTATTATATTATATGTACATGTATGAATATGTACATATGTATGTATATACATATGTATGAACCCTGTAGGAAATGTCACTAGTGATTTACTAGTGATTCACTATTGACAAAGTCACCAGTACTAGTGACAAATTATACCCCAGCCACGCCTTTTTCTGTTGAAATTTAACATGCACTTGTCATTGAAAATCCACTACTGGCGTTGGAACTACTGACGAACTAGTTCCAATGGGACCATATGACGACCGTAGAACTAGTGCTTCCCTGTAGACATTGTCACCAGTATTATTGACATACTCTACGCAATATTTCTTTCTGTTGAAATTTAAGATGGACTTATCATTGAAAACCCACTGCTGAAGAGGTCGTTCTAATGGGTCCATGTAAACAATTTTTGATATACATATATCCCTGCAGTTTTAGTTAAAATAAATGATTAAAGCTTCACCATAGAACAAATAAACGCAATTAAAAAATGAAGAGGCATAAGCGTGCTCTCAGAAATTTCTCTGCTCATCAAACAAAAACGTATTGACAACTCCGTTGACGATGTCTACATATGAGTCACCAAAATAGTCGACAAAACTGGTGACTTGGGTACACTTGTCCCCATGTTTCCTTCAGGGAATGTATGAATATCATTATCGCTCCTTTAATGAAACAACCACATATCTCAAAAATCAACATTTTATAATATTTTTCCAGCGGGAAAACGTGTGTACGAATATATACCAAATAAATTTTATATGTATGTATGTATGTGATTGAAATGTATAGCTCATTATCGACCTTATGAGATGTGATATGATACAATATGATTGAAAAAATCATAAGAAAAGAAATTTTATGTGCCAAAAATAAAACAAGGACATTTTTTTAAAAAACAAATAGTATAGAGAAAAAAATTAATGTACAAAATATATATGACATTTAATTGGAAAATTTAAAATCTACAGAAAAATATAACTTGCTAGGGGTTGAAAAGAACAATTATAAAAATAATAGAATGATTCTTTTCTTGAAATATAAAAATCCAAGAGTGAAGTGCTAAAAATATTGGAATATTTTAAATTAAAGAAAAAAACAGAAAACATATTGCCGACGGGAAACTTAATAGGACAAAGAATGGAACGAGGAAATTTATAATATAAATTTATATACGAGTACTTGTATATAATAATTAACTAAGAACGTTTGCTTTTCATTGGAATTATAATTCAAAAAATGATACCGACAGAAATGATTCTAGTTTCAAAACAATATGATTGAACAACTATGACTTTAACCATAATTTCGTCTGCCCAATAATTTTGTTATCAGTTTTTAAGAGTTTTCAAGTCTTTTTTTTTTTGTTTTACACAAAGATTTTCTTATCCTTGTTTTTGGAAGAAAAGTTTTCAATTTAAGAAAATATTTTTAAAACTTTCTTTATATTTGAGGTACATATTTAGACACATTTCAATTGCAAGAAGTTTAAAAAAAATTTGTTTTTCATAATTCAACATAAAAACGAAAATCCCAACATTACAAAAATATATCCAAATACAACACACTGACATACAAAATTAAAAATTTAATGAAAACAAATCAAATTCCACATTCATATGAAAGGAAAAGGAAGAAGAAGAAATAAATGAAGCCGCAGAAAATGAAAAGCAAGCACAGGCAGAAAAACAAAAGAAGGCCGAGTTAGAAGAGAAGGCTGAAGAGGAAAAGAAGGCAGAGAATGAAAAGAAGAAAGCCGAGGATGAAAAGAAAAAGGCAGAACAGTTAACGAAAAAGAAGTCAGAGGAGGAAAAGAAGAAGGCCGAGGAAGAGAAGAAGATAAAGAAGAAGGTCGAGGAAGTAATGAAAATAGCTGAAGAAGAAGAAACAACAAAGGCCGAAAATGAAAATAACAAGGTTGAGGAATTTAAGATAAAGAAAATTGAGGAAGACAAACAGAAGGCAAAGGAAGAAAAGATGAAGGCTGAGGGAGGAAAGAAAATAGCTGAAGAAGAAGAAAAAACAAAGGCCGAGAATGAAAATAAAAAGGCTGAAGAATTAAAGAAAAAGAATGTTGAGGAAGAAAAACAAAAAAAGGCTGAAGAACTGACGAAGAAGTCTGAAAAAGAAAAGCAAAAGTCGTTAGAATTAAAGAAAAATAAGGCCGAGGAAGAAAAGAAGAAGGCAGTAGTGGAAAAACAAACTAAAGATGAAGAGGACAAGCAAGTGCAAGAAAATAAGCAAAATGAAAAAGAAAAAACGCAAAAGACAAAGGAGGAGCAAAAGGCCGCGGATGCTAAGAAGAAAGCTGAAGAAAAGCAAAATAATGTCATTAGCAAAGACGAAGATATGGTTGATGGTACTGAAAACATTCCTGAAGAGGTAAGAAATATCTGGGAAATATGAACGAAAACGGCTTAATTACACGAAACAATGACCTTATTGTGGAAAAAAATAATATTAAATTAAAATAACAATAGAACAAAAAAATATATATTTTAACAAATTATACGCACATAACACAAATTTAGGTCTTATTTTACAGCATATGTTATCTAATAGCCAGCATTTGAGATAACTCCATTATTACTGAAATGCTCTCTCCTATTCTCAGCTCATAATAGCTTTAATTTCTATTTACAAGTAAGACGCTTTACACGATTAAAAACGCATGTTTTGTTGCCTCTATTGCTATAAAGAGAAGCTTTAATTTAGTTTTTACTAATGAAAAATTTTTTTCTTACTACATATGAATCATATTTTAATAATATTTTTTTTTTATATTCGTTCCTCGAAATTTTAGAAAGAACTATTTGAGCAAATTGGACTCAAGAGGCCAGAGCAGCGGGTGCAACAGCGAAAGGTATGTATGACAAATTCACAATTCTTACTTCAGATTAAGTTTTTATAGCTTTAGCTTCAGGCTAATATAAAATTTTTCGAACCCGCTTATTTCGATCCTCTGCAATTTTGTTTTTTTTTAAAGAACAAATTCACACATCTTCCTCTAATTTGTACATCTCTAGATGAATAAACAAGTCCGGTAGTAACTACTTACGGTTCCAGATATAGCCTTCCAAAGTAGAATTTAGCGGAAATTTTTGTGGAAATTTAATAACATTAATCGATCCGCAACATTAGAATTGATAATCCGAACTCGAAGTTTCACTCAAGTTCCAAAGTTTTCCAATAAAATGCCCAATCTTTGATAGTTATGTCATTGTAATAACAAATATGTATTATCGGCTTGGCTTTCGACATAAGCGCTGCTAAGAGCCAGTATGGATGTACAAAATTTAATGAAAATCAAAATATATACTAATAGTAAAATTTGTCAGTACTGTACTTAAATAAGATACAAGTACTTGAACAATTATTTTGTCAAATTTGTTTGTTATGGCGACAGCTGTTCATATGCCGATATTTCATTACGGCTTGATGAAAGGTACCCATATACTACACAATATTATTGAGTATTTTAATAATTTTATTGCTATAATTTTTTTACACACTACCCAATAAGTTGCTCAATATTTTTAGACAAAATGTAACGAAAAAATAAAAATTTAATAGATTCATATCGAATATAAATTCTTTGTTTTGTTGTTTGTATAAAAGAATTCTAAGTCTACTATGGTTATATATTTTGTAATAATCATATCCGTTAGAAAATTTTCATATTGTCTTCCACTCTTTTGCAACAAACATATGAGTTTGAATGTGTTTAAAGTCCACAGATGAGTTGGTTTAGCGACCAGCGAAATGTCAGTATATGAACAGCTGAAGTCATAACACATAAATTTGAAAAGTTCAAATATTTAAAAATCATTATTTTTATAAATTTCAATTTATGTTATTGGGGCAAAAAATTGTTTTGGAATCATCCTATTGTTTGCAAAAACTTCTAGTTCTTTTTTACATTTAGCTTTTTACGTCAATATAATAATTGATTTAGGGAGACTTATTGGGTTCGAGTTTGAACTTAGTTTTACTGTTTAGTTAACTAATTTGAACTTTAATTTAATCTCGTAATAACTGGGTTTAATTATTTTGGCTGGTAGTATAAACCTTCCCGTATTGCCATACTGAAGGGCCAAAGATGGCAGCACTTCTTGCAAGTGCTAAATATTTATTAAAGCAAGTTGGTTATTTTTTAGGATAGAAGAAAAGAAAAATCGAAATTAATATTGTGTATGAAGTGAATTTTCCTAAATGTTGAAAATGAAGAAATTTTTATAGAAATGGAAGGGACCACTAAAATCTTCTTCACTACTAAAGCAATTTATTTTTATTTCATTTACTTAAAACTGGTTTTTGTTTATATTATGTATATCAATAGCTGTTCAAGCTATGATAGCTTGGATTAAGAGATTAAACCACCAATTTTTGCCACTTAAAAATACATGTTTACATACTTATATTAGGAAATACTAGTAATAAACGGCAACTCAAAAATTAAATACGTGGAGTCAACTTAATTTAATCTTTGAACATGGATCAAAGCTAATTTAATCACTGAACGTGGTTTAAACTTAATTTAATATCTGATCTCAAACCCATAAACCGGCCCTAAAATATTAAAATGTATTCAATTTATGTGAAACTGAAAGGAACTTTTGTTATTTTATATTATTTTTCATCATACCTTATTTATAATTAATTGCTTATAATTCTATATTATTTGATTATGTTTTTTTTATTATTTTTATTTCATTGTTTATTCCTTTTAACTTTTTATTTAATTTTATTTCGTATTTTTTCAATTATATTTTATTTAATTTTATTTGATATTTGACATTTCAAAAAAAGCCACTTGACCCAGACACTGCATACATTTACATAAGTAAGACGTTGTGTATGTGCGTGTGTGTTTGCATGTTAAGTTTTATTTAGTATTAAAAAGCCATTGTTACTTCCATATTTAATATTATATATCATATGTTATAATATTACTGAACTTTATGTGAATAGACAAGTGTTTCATCTGTCCAAGAGGAAACCAAAGAGATCCGTCGAAAGTCGGTGATAAGTACTCATGATGAATCATCTACAATATCATCCCGTCGTTCATCCGTAGCGGTAAGTAAAGAGAAGCAATACATATGTATAGTCTATTCATTTGCTGCGAGAACGTCATTACTCACCAATTTGACTATCCAAATAGAAATACAGAATTGATCGTATAAAAAATATGTAAAAATATATTTTTCTCAGTCAGTCCTTGGGAGAAGGACCCACAAACTCTTTTAGAGAATCGAACATGTGTATTTGCAAAGAGACAACATTATTAATAAATGATCGTTACGAACATTTTGTATTCCATTATTTGTGGAACATGATTTTTTAATAAGACTGCTGCGGATGGTTTCGCAGTAGCGTAACCTGTTAGTCCAATTTTCGAAGACTTTGTTGAATGTTTTTAGTTCCACCGCACGGATGCCTCGTACGATATTAACCTTAAGGGTGTGCACCGTTTCATATGCACAAAATCGGTCTTAAATGCTACATCACATGCTACAGTCAATTGTCATGGTGTACCATCCATCCTGCCCAATCCAAAGATTATCCAAGTTCATGTCTGCTATAAAAACTGCGCAATGATGGTTCTATATTGCTCGCTTTGACTGAAGTGACATTTTTAGCAGCATTTTCTCAAAAAATTGGACAATGATGCCGCCACTCTAAGATCCGCAGCAAACTTTCACTCTTTATGCATACCCATTCATTGGATCATTGATGTGCGGATTTTTCGATCGCCAGATTTAATTTGTTCTCATACTTAACGAGATGAAAATGTTCCTTGTAAGAAAATATGATTATTTCGGTCAAATTCGTTGTCCGACTATTTTGCAATCTATTCTAATGTTGTTTTATAATTTTGTTCCACGGAGGTGGTCAATATTTCTGACAAAAGTCCACACCAAATTTTCACTGTGTGGACGCATTGTCCTTTCCGATCCCCAGTTGAAGCAAATTTTGCTTAACATAACATAACCACTTAGAAGAAATGCAAACTGGGAGGTCATAATGAAGTGGGTGGTCAAGTGCTTTCAATTAGACCTTATAAGCGAATAATCCGAGATCTTTTTGCGAAATTGTCATCATACATTTGCGTGAAATGGCGAGCTGTTGAGATCGATTGTGAATCGAAGTTTTTGGGTTGAGTTGTATATATTCGGTCACCTTCTCGTTTTACACACAGTACGATGACGGGAACTATGTACGTTTGTTGCCCACTAGGAAGTCATTATCATGAAATTTTTGCACAAACTTGCATACAACACTAAAACTTCCTTTTAACAAACTCACAGTTTGGGTAACAACAGCACCGACTTTAGAAAAAAGTTTGCAATATATCGTACCGCTGTGGAAGTGACACATTTTGTTTAACGGATGTATGATACTGACTGACAGTCAATATTTTGGATAGAAGAAAACTATCAGTGTCGAAAGAGCATATGATTTAAAAAGACCACCCGTTATACATATATTGTAACATGGCAGCTTCTAAATTTTAATTCAGTAATGTTAAAAACTTTATAAAAATTATATTTTTTAAAATAATTATTTCGCGCTAGTTTGACTTTTTTATATTTATTGTATTTGGACCAGTACAGAGTGGGTGGGGGCCCTTACTCATGCAATGCAAAGTGAAAATAGGTCTTGGAAAGGAGAAAAAAGGAAGTAGTATTTGTGGTTGATCGAGTTCAACCTTTCCGTGCTTAAAGTGAAATGAAAAACCTCTGCAAGGAGTATATACCACATACCAACTATTGAAAGAATTTCCTCTGTTAGTCGTAGTGTAATTGGTCAATCCCAAATGGGTATGCTCTTAATGAAGAAATAGTCATTTGTAATGTAAGTAAGCGCAGGTTTCGGGAACAAGTTCCTGATTTCATTGGCACACATTCCATTATGGCAACGATAAAATATGAAAAACACATCACGTTGCATCGATGGTCTAGTGAATCAATATGGAGTTGGCTACACTACTATCTCCGTATCTTCAGTAATAGACTTCAAAGCTCCAAACCGTCCATTTTTGGTTGGATGTAGGGGATCAAATGAAGTGAAGTACCTCTTACATCGTCTTAAAAAACTAAGACACTTGAATGTTACTTAACTACATGAGAAATGTGGTCAGACTATCGGACATTACACTGGATTTTCATACCAAGAACATCAAAAGTTTCTGAATCCTCGGTATTTATATCACCCATAGTTACGAATGGAGCAGCATGTTCAGCCATACGTTTATGCATAAGCATACAACAATGGGTCTTACAAGCATTAAAGTCGACCCCATTCGGATATGGTTACAAAATCATGTCTTTATTTATCAATAATATTTCTCCTAATGTCGACAGACTTAGCCTGGCAAATGGATAAGATTGGTATATGCAGTTGTCATCCGCAAAAGAGTAGATATGGTTGGGAGTATGACATAGTAGCTTATTAAGAAATATAAGAGAAAGGGTTTCTGAAATAATGATTCACTTTATTGTAGCAGTAATTTTAATGTGTTTACAATATTGTTATCGCAATCATATTGCATATAATTGCAGTTATGATAATATAATTGTATAAAACCAAACATTGAAATGCTCAAGGTTAAAACTATTCTATTATTTTAAATTTTTATTGTTATAATTATTTATTGCTGAAAGGAACAAAAAATGCTTGTAATGATAATTTTATCAATCATATTGTTTATTTGTATTTCGAGCAAATTAAACAAAGCCGTACTCGTTTTCTGTAAAACTGTATTTTTGACTTATGACGTTCTTGTTGATTATTTATTTCCTCATCCTTTGAATTTTTGACCTAAAGGACTTTGTATATTTCAAGAATGGTAATTTAAAAATCTATTTTCTTCCAAATTAAAATGTAATATTTTTTTAGTAATAGTGGTGCCAAATAAAAGTAGAGTATTATAAAAATATTTACTACAGTTCCCCTTGACTCTACAATACCCTAAAAGTTTACGTTATTATCGCTAGTGGTTCAAAATTTATTCCTGGCAACCATAAGGAATTTCGTCTTCGTTACAGGTGTAAAATTTTAAGCGATACAATAACGACATGGGTTGCCAACCTTGTTTTTGCTATATCTCTTTTCTACAAATTGTTTTGTTTGTTGTGGCCTTAGCTGTTCATATGACGATTAAATACAAATACATGTTGCAAGAAAAATAAAACATACTAATGTTGAGTATAATTGTTTGTTGTGTTGTTTGTATAAAAGCATTCTAAGCCTAATATGATTATATATTTTGTAATAATATATATAATTCTCATATTATGTTTGTTTGTTTTGGCATAAACAATCGAGGTTGAATGTTTTCAAACTGCTTAAAGCTGACTGATGATTTGGTTTAGCCTCCCATTGGTCGCTAAATGTCGGCATAGGAACAGATAAAGCCACAACAAACAATACATCTTGTAAAAACTATAACTATTTTAGCAATTAGTTGGGGAGAATATTTCGAAATAATAAATTTTAATATTAAGTATTACTTTTCTTCATTAAAATTTCTATAGAAATTACTTTTATGACTCAAAAAAAGAACAGTTATACCTTTTGAACTACATAAATGAGGTAAAATCATAAAATTCTGAGGTATTATATACTTAGTTTAGTTTTTTATTTATATACGCATTTGGTTGAATAGCATTTAAATTGAAGTAGTCTATAAAAACATTTTCATTTTATCACTGGCAAATTGAATCTTTAAGTGGTATGAAAATATGGAAGCACTCCAAAGCTTGCAAAAAACAGCTGTTTACCATAAATAAAAAAATATTGCAGAAGGACAAAATAAAATTTAAAAGCACAAAAAGCTTGGATAAAAATGTCTCTTATTTTATTTGTCATAAAACTACAGAACAAAGATAAGTTTTTGTAAAATGTAAATAAAATTTGTCGATGGCCGCACAGCATCATAATCATATGGTAAATGTATTTAGTTTAAATAAACTTTAAATGCACTTCATTGGCCATTTAAATTTTATTCTGCTGGGAAACTGAAATACGTATTTAAAAATAGCAAAAGAAAAAAAATAATAATAATTTAATACATTGTCAAAAAATGGCCAAAAAGCACAGCATATAATTTCAAAAAGCTTTTTAGATGAAAATTTTAAAGGATATGAAATGATATGTTTTTAAAAGTAGATTTTTTAAAGGAGTATTTTTCGTTCAGGGGAACTGAAGGAAATATTTTTATAAAATTCTACTGAGCCTTCCCTTTTATATTGTGCTAGTTTTGTAAAAAAAAATGCATTTTACCATCGATATTTTTTTTAATAACTAATCCTAAGGTCCTTTAAAGATGCCAACGGATGAGGAAATTAAAAACCAAATAAGCAGTTTGCTTATATTTTATATATAGATTAATAGATGTATGAAGGTTTTTCTGTCAACAAAAAAATTAAATTTGTCGTACGGTGTAATATTTTTATGTATAATGTATCCAATATTGATTGACAAACTTCACAAAAATGTGAAATTGCTCCAGAGGATTATAATATTTATTTTGAAAGAACCAGTATTTATATTGTTGGAATATATTTTTATGTGAATATATTGGATTTGTGTGAATATCTGGCCTATTTTCACTAACATTTACATATTACATATTCATTTTTTGATTTGTGTTTGTTTAGATTGAAGAAGCCAAGTCTGAATCTCGCCGTTCTTCGCTCATAGACAAAAAACCCATGGAGGTTAGTATTCTCAACTATATGAAGTCGTTGTATATTGGGTCTTCTTTATTTATATGCATACTTACAATATTTTTTTTATAAACAATAAACAGCCAGTTGAAAATAAGACTCTGCAAGTCAACAAATCACCTAAAGAGATTAAAGAAGAAATTCCCAAACTTAAGCCTTCTGATAAAAGGCGAATTTCAAAGGTAAAAGAACAACATGTTCTTATGTATGAAGTTTCTTCTTCTTCTTCTTCTACTTCTATACACAATCTATTCTATCTTTTTCTAGCTTGCTTACTATATAGATGATTTTATTGAAAGCGGTCTCTGCTAATAATTCTCGCTGATATTATATCGCTTATTTTCTATTCTATTTTTTTATCTATCTTTCGCTAAGACTATCTCATTAGTAGATTTGGTTCGAACTCGTTCAATGTTTTAAGTCATATTCCATCCTATATACAAATTTTAAACGCAATTCATTCGTATGACCAACAAATTCAAGCTTCGTAGCTTGAATTTGTTGGTGATCACGGTTGATATGCTTAGGGAGTGTGAAACAAATTTACGCATCATGAATTCGTGAGATTTTTTGACATTTCTCTACGGAAATATTTTTCAGCAGGGATACAAAAGTTGGTACAATTGACCAATTTTGTTTTTTTTTTTTTGCTAAATACAATGGTAGCAGAATTGCCTGCGTAATACTCGTACCATTGAAAACTTTTCCCAGATTTTTATGGTCATGTTAAAACGGGGTTATATAGACTCTACTTGACAATTTGCGCGCTGTAAACTACCATGAAAACCAACTAACAACCTTCACTCTTAGAGTTTCTAGTGGTCTTCACCAATATAAATTGGAAAATTTCCGCAAAAAATCTTTAGCGTAATACAAATACAGTCAAATAATCCACGTTGTATGAAGAAAATTGTGCAGTGTAAACACTGGAAGAGAAAATACGAATGCGAGTTTTCTAAGCCATTTCACCAAATGACTGGCTCTCATCTTATAAAGATTGTACTTTAAAGAGTACATTGATAGCATTTTCAGTGCGTATTGAAGGTGGTAGCGATTTTCAATGCGAACAAGGTGTTAATAGAACAGCTGAGTCTATACCATTATTTTATTATGCACTCTTTGACCTATCATCAATACATGAAGGAAAATTTATTTTGCCTTTGACTCCACCTACTACTAAATCGCTTGGGTTTTTTTGTTTACATTTTGCTCCCACTGATTGAAAATAAAAACAGGACAGAGTTACATTTTGCATGTTCAAGAATACTCGTATTTTTTTCGTTTTAATTTAACAATCATCGAAAATGTTACGTTATCCCGCAAGACTGAGTTAGCGAGTCGAAATATAGTGGGTTGTTTCGACGGCCGAAAGTGAATAACTGCTTTTCTTTCGAATTCGAGTTACTGGCTCTAAAAGAGAACTAGCAAAAAGTCAAATGAAAAAGTAATTGTTTGAAAAGGGACTTAAGGATGCCTAATTTAAATTACTGAAAGAGTTCGAGCCAAGTCTTCTGAATTGTAAAAAAGCACAATTTGTCTAAAACATTGCCTCGAAATTTTTATGAGGACCTTAGACTTGAACCCACAGCTTACTTTAGTTTATTCTACTAACATCAAAAGAATTTTGTTTAGGTTTGAAAGAAGGTTTGATTGTAACGGAGTGTAGCTAAAGTCAAATGAACTGTTGGATCTAAGCCCAGTATTGCACTTTAGAAATGCAAATACACGACTTAGAATTAAAATGTGTGTCATGTGTGCAACAGTCCATTTTAGCTTGGAGTACTTCAGCTGTTCAATTTGGCAATCGAACCCTGTTTCCAATCCCAACAATTTAAATTAATCCGAAACAAGGTTGGATTGCGAATCAGAATAAACTAGAATAAGGTGTGGAACACAATCATAGAGCAGACTTTGATATCACTAAATTTCCGTCTCTCCCTCTCTCTCTCTTTCCGTCTTTCAGCTGTTTTTATTTTGCTTCGCGTACAGCTTTTCTGTCATAAAAATTAATTTCTGAAATTCCTTGTAAGTCTTGCTAGAGTACAAATGACTTTCTTCTTAAAACCAATCAAGATAAAAATTTATTTTTTCCATCTAATTGAGCTTAATACTCTGTAACAGAAATTAGTTATATTCTCTATCGAGTTCTTATGACTATGACTTAAAAAAGTGAGACGAAAAACGTTTTGATGTAAATTAACATTTAAATGTACTAGATTTAACTCTATAAGAAAACTAATTATTAAAATGTGAATGTGTCAATGTATTCAATTGTTTATTTGTCTATAAATTTGTATATACGCATGTTTGCATTAGCCTATTGAGGAGCCTAGGCCAACTGAAGAACTTCCGAAACTAAGAAAGACTTCGGTGGCTCAAACAAAGGAAGAGACGAAGCCGCAAACAGCCAAGCCTAAAGAGAAGGCTAAGGCAAAACCGAAACCTAAATATGAGGAACTACCTGAAATACCGGATTATGAAAGGCCCGTATTGGAAAAATTTGAAAAGCCCGAATTCGAGGCCAGTGATTTTACACGCCAGCTTGAGATTCCCAATAAAATGGAGAGGCCAGTCTTCGATTCAGTCAAGCCAGAGGCCCAGCAGGCCGAACAAAAGAATGGCCTACCCAAGGTAACACAAATCTCCCTACTCACATTTTGTAAAATGAAACGTTTGAAATTTATAAACAATATAGTAACATTTTCCACAAAAGATTTTAATTTAAATTTTTCATTAACAACACAGATTTACACACGCGTATTCAAGAAGTAAGTGACTTTTTATTTAAAAAAAACACAAGATTTCCTCAGACGCTTTATCCACTCCTAGAAGCTCTCTCTTTGATCACTCCTTTAGTTATTTTAGAATCGCCAGTCTTTATCGCTTACATAAATACATGTTGGGGAAAAACAGGTCGAAAATGACGCTTGATTCAGCGAAGAGCGATATGGAACGTTTTTACATTACATATGATATATACGATGCAACTAGCTGCTAATATATAGAAAAATTGTTTTCTAATAAAAAATAATCGTTATAACGAGTCTTTAATTGGGAACCTTAATTTGAAATAAAACGAAATATGTGCCATTTTGCAAATGTCTATCGTGGCTTTGCTGGCCGACACGAACCAAAAATGTCCAAATTTTCCATGACTCTGACGCGTAAATCAGGCTAAAATGCACCATTGACATAGGTTATGGGCTAAAATCGCACGATTATCATGCCCTCAAATTGCTAGTGCAAAGTGTCCAATGTGGCAAGAGCTGTGTCCTGTTGAAAACAATTGTCGTCGATGTCCATATTATCCAATCAAGGCCTTAAGATGTTGGTAATTATCGACCTATAACGCTCGCCGTTGGTCTGGCCAACTTTATTAAAAAAAATATGGACCGATGATGCCGCCAGCCCAAAGTCCACAACAAACAATAACGTCTTGGGAATGCGTTGGCCGCTTTTGGATCTTACGGGATTGATATCGTCTCAAATTGGAACATTTTTTTGACGTACCCACTCACTCAGTAATGGTTCTCATTGCTGAAATTGTAAACTCAGCGAAAAATCGTAGTTGTTTATCTACCTCCAGCTCGTGGGTCAGCTGAAATTTATATGGGTTATGGCTACCATAAAATGGGTATAGCGCGCATAACGTTTTCCGAAAAGAATATTAATTTTGATACAATAATTTTATCATCAGCACATGTCGTAGAACGCTTTATCCTTCATGGTGATTGATTGGTAGAATAGTCTGAATAAATTACAGTCAATTTCATTCGATGATCCCGCGACATAATTTCCTTCACTTTCGCAAAATTTTCCAGTGAGAGTTTCATCTTTAGTATCTTCCTTTTTTTGTAGAGCTTATTGTGCTTAAAAATATTCATTTTACTCCAAGCCTCTCCCACTCTATGCCTACTATCAAAAATTCACATGTTTTCGAATGCTTGATTCCATTTTGCACACAAATTTTTATCCAAATTCTTTGTTTAATTTTTTTTTTTGCAATAGAAAATCGCCCATTCCACATAAACCTTTCTAATCTCCCTGCCTATAGCAAAGCAACAAATATTGGTGTATAAATTAAACTAAACGAGTGTACCTTATAAGATAGGACGATCGACTGCAGGTACCTCGCGAATTTGAAAAAAGTCATCTTACTTTTTGTCCACATGTGTTTTGTGTTTTCAGTGTTATACCTAATACGTGTTATTGTACGTTTATTTTTGTCTTTATGTTTGTCCATGATTTCTAATATAATAGAAAGAAGCCGCTACTGAGAAACCTGCTGAGGAAAGCAAGGGCTTTAAAGTGGGAAAAGGTAAAGTTCCAGAGGAGGCCAATGACAAGGATTCAGCCAATTTGCGACCACGTATTATTGAACCAGAGGTAATTACACTCATAAATATATTTTAAAAAAATTATTGCACTTACACGAATAATGTGGAAAAAAAATTTATGCCTTAATAAATGGACATGCCACATTTGCTACAAAAAATATCTCAAATATTTGACCCTACAGGCCATCCATACATGAAGCTTTCCGCAAATGTCAACCTCAAAAATCCCGAAAACTTTAGATTTTGCAAAAAATTATATGAACACTTTGTACAGCGAAATCTCTCGACTTATGTACATATCGAGCCTTAACCGCAAAAACAACTTAAGTGAGAAAGACATACATTTCACAGGAGATTTTTTATCAACTGTCTTCGCACTAAGATGTAGGGCTACTGTAAATATCTGATTCCACTTTTGATGGTTAATTTTTAGAATTCACTAGTGATGGTGAATTATCAATTGCGATGAAAAATTTTAATTACATGTTTGTTTATGTAAAACGAAGAAAAAAATCGTTTCGTCTGTTTGCATTGAAAACATAAACAATTTTGATTTTTTAAATTGTTGTTTTCAAAACAAATAGAGGAAATTCATTTTCCAATAATAGTTGGGTTAGATAGAATATTGAAACAAATAACTTGACATTTCTTAAAGCGAGAAATTAGGAAAACTGCTTTTAAATACTTGAAACGAATTTAAAGTTTTCATTTACTCCTAAGGTAATAGGGTAATAAAATAATATCTTGCTTTCTATAGTGCAGTATTATAACAAAGTTGATATCAATAATGTAGCCTTGTAAGTTTCTTATCTTTTTTAAATCGGTGTGATAGGTATAGTCGAATTTAATGCGTGTAACAGGAAAAGCAAAAATTTCGTACTGACACTAACTGAGAGCATTATTGAATAAACATGAAGACGGTACGTGTTAAAAAATTGTTTGTGGGTATGTTTTTTATCTTCGTTCACGGCACATTCAAGAAAAATATTATCAAAAAACCAGAAGAAGTATAGTTTTCATACAATTATGTGGAAATAAGCTACATAAAAGCCAATTCTACCGATTGTTTAACTGTAGGGTAAGAATATGTATGTATGTACTAGAGAGCTGCACAAAATGTTCTAAAAGTTCTGTGTTCTATTGTACACTACTTCCGAACACAGTATTTCAGTTTAAACATAAATAACAACACAAAAATAACAAAACATGAATCTGACCAAAACAAACCAATCAGCATTTGAAAAGTTATTATCTACAGTGCTTGTGTTTTCAGAACAAGTAGAATATCCAAACAAATACCGACAATGAAGTAAAAATACGGTAAATCATAGCAGAAACACCAACTACAATAGAACATTTCCTACTCAGGCTACTGAAAGAATTACTGAGATGGTAAAGCAACACATTAAACCATACACACACATGCACATAAGTATGTAGATGATGCGTGTTAAAAAATTTGTGTGGGCACATATTTTTCTTTTCGTTCAGAACACATTCAAGAAAAAATAATATGAAAAAAAAACTAAAAGAAGGTATAGTTCTCACACAATTTACATACATATGTAAGTATGTACATATATATGTATGTATGTATGTATGTATATTATTTCATTGTAACTAAAACCTCTTTAAAGCGTTTTCTTATTTACAACAGAACGCAAATGTTTCTTAATGTGTGAGTTTCTTTTGGTCTAGGTCTACTATCAAAACATTCAAGCATGTTTTGAATGTTCTACTTCAGTTTTAATGTTCTATAGAACCTTTGTTCTGTTCAGCTTTATTTTGTTCCAACATTGTTCTACTTCAGTTTTGTTATATTCTTCAATGTTTTTACTGTTAAGCAAAACACATATCTTTGGAAGTATATGTTTTGAAATGAGAGAGTAATAAGCACACACTATTTGAAATTTAACGAAATTGCTTGTAAGACATTTTTCGTATGCTTGTGCAGCTCTCTAATATGTACTATTTTAT